>CM035149.1:94623876-94843876 GCA_020205605.1 Panax ginseng
TATTGCTATTATTGTTATTATTGTTGTTATATTTATTTGCCTAATATGGACCACATTCATTATCAACATTATTTTTCGTTGCGTATTTTGTACAATTTTTTGTAACGAGTAGTAAATTGTTGCCCAATAAGCATGTTTCGGACTTTCTTTTTTCCCCAAAACGCATCATTTTACATTTTAAATTTTTTACTGTCAAATTTTTTACTCCCTCCATCTCAAAATAAATATTTTAATTTTTTTTTTGTCATGAGTTATAATTTTTGAAATTAAAATTAAGCACAGATATATTTTCTAATTTACAAAAATTAGAATTTGTAATAAATTAAATATAGTTTATAATGATCATGTTGTTTTTTTTATTTTGACAAATACTTAGCAAGAAAGTCTCCTAGAATTTATAGTTGCTATCTTAGTCTAAGTTAAGAAGTCAATAGCAATAACTTATGTATAAAAGTGATCAGAGTTCAATACAACTTGTTTTTCTGAAGTCTAGTATACTACATGTTAAAATTGAGAACCGAAATCCATTCATAAGTATAGAAAAGATGGAAAAAAATGAATGGTCAATTTGTACAAATCAATATCTAATTACCTATGCTACGAAATTGAGGAAGACCCCTAGAAATGGTTAGTTAATGTCCAACACATAAAAACAGTAAATCTTAGTCCTAGAAATGGGTAGTTAATGAAAACAATAAATGTTTAGACACAAGTTAAGAGATACAATATGCTACTCTAATAACATTGTAAGGTGAGGTATGATTGATAATATTATCAAATATTTAACAACATCAGAAGTTGTTACTTCAACCACAAAGAATTTTTTTTTTTTTTGCTAAATTTAGACTGTATTAAAAGAGAAAAGATTACAACCTCATGGAAGAACTCCAATCAGATGTCATGATTAAAAGGCCTCAAGCCCAACAAAAAGTTACAATACTGTAATGCGAATTGAAACATTAAAAGATAGACTAGCAGCATCAAAGCACGGAATAAAACGATCCCATAAGCAAGTGAAAACCAAAAACAACCATAACAAACCAGCCAAAAAAATCTGGCACCAAAGCAAAGGACATGCAATCCACCACCCCATGCGCAGCAACATAAAGGAGAACGCCCACACCAAATTTCCAACCCCCAACCCCCCAACCAAATTACAACCCATAACTGAAAACAACATAACAACAGATCGCATGTCCCCGAGCATAACAATGTAAGTAATGTTTAAAGAAACCCCGAAGCACCACCCCACACAAAGAATACGACCAATGGCCGACCTCATATTGATCGCATGATAACAAAGAACCTGCACAAAATTCTGTTACAAAGAAGTAGGCGCTTATGCAATCAAAGAATAATAAACCCACCATATTGAAGTATTGAAGTATAAAGCATTAAGGAATTGAAGTATATAGCATTAAAGCTTCCCCACCACTCGGAATACCCACCATATAACAAAGAATAAGGCAAGAGCTCTCACATATTCTCGTTGAGATTTCATGAGCTTGCAGGTAAGCGCCAACACTCAAATTTCAAAGATAAATGCCAAAATGGTAATTTATCAACTTAGATAACTATATTGAGATAATAGGAAAAAAGACAGAATTTTGCAATACAAAAGGTTAAGGTTAAGGTTAAGACAGAAAGACAAAATTTTAAATAAGGTTAACTTCCCAGCTACTAATTGTGATACAATGAACTCGTGATAGTTTACAGGTGATACAACCACTTTGCGATACCCCATCTCTTAATTCATAGGTGCATTAACTCCCATACCTTTATATGTTACAGATACTATAAAAGGCTAGAAAAAGACTATTAGCTATTAGCTATAGTACTTAAACCAGACAATATATTAAGATCGGTGAGAAAATATGGATCTGGTCTATGCCAGCAAGCAGCAACAAACAGGATGGAACTAGCTAGTAATTAAGTATGCACTTAATTATTCTTCCATTATGATTTTCCCCCTATATACTATGGACGATATATATAGTCTATAAAAGATGCTTTTTTCTGTCTTTCAAAAGACAAAAATTCTACTGGAACATGGAGATGGAATATGCAGAGCAACACTATAAACTGAAGCTTTTCTATTCCAATTTTAGAAGATTGATCATAATGCCTATATACACCCATTTACAAAAAAAAAAAACTCCAACCGAATGACATATACTAAGAACCACTCGCAGTACCGAAATAGTTGTACGAAAAGAAATTAAAAGAATTGAGGAGAGTGAAAGAAAATGTATAAATAGTGTAGAGGTAAATATGCACTTGAATGAATTTGAAAATGTGAATCATTATATTTTTTTATTCTATTGATCATAAAGTGAAAAGATGTTAGACTTTTAGGTTTTGCTACTTAATAAAAAAAAGGGAAAAGGAAGAGAGAGTTAATATGATAGTGAGAGATTAAGAACATATTTGTTTGTACAGTAGCCAATCCTTTTAGTTCCCTTTTTACTATTTATTTTACAATTTGGTTAAATTTTCTAAGGAAAGTGCCCCTCGACCATTGAAAGTTATGAGAATCCCTTCCTCCAAAACAAGACTTTCAAAAGAGTTATTTAACTCAGTATAGTTTTGCCTTTGTCCACAAAAACAATTCTCACATCCTCTTATGAAAATTCTATCATTCATCTTACAACATCATACTTTGGTCTTATTTAAACAATCACTTCCACTTATAATCAGCCTCTCATCCTTTTTATCAACCTCATTACGAACAAGATTTTTCATATAAGGATTTACATTACATTTTGCACATAAGAGTTTGAAGTTTCAACAACTCCACTTGCAGGACCCCATTTTTTTTATTCTTCACAACCATCCACTATTTCCTTCATTAATTTAATCCAAATCTTTTTCTCAAACATTTAATGTGCATGCCAATTAGTGAGTATTGACTGTAAAATTACCCCATAAATAAAAGCATATACTCAACAGTATCATGAAAAGTGTTATAAATTAAATTCTTTGAGATTTGAAATTATGTTATGCAATAAAACTGTTGCTAATTAAAACATAACCGTAACAACAAAAACAAATAAAATGTTGTTTATATAGAGTTGAAATCAAAAAACCATACAGCAATCCAATCAAATAAACTGATGTCTATATGGAATCTTGACGATTAATATGAGATAGGTGAAAACCCACTAATTCATCCACATGCATAAAAACCAATGGAATAATCTATATCACAGCCAAACTTAGATCCCAAAAAAAACCCAAATGAGAAAGGAACAAAGAATAAGATTGAAAAGGAAAGACTTACTAGAAGCATCTCCATAAATTTTCTTTATATAACTTTGATATGCTAATTAACACTTTAATTAATACACGTTAGAGGATTCAACTTGAAATTAATTGAACCCAAACTAGTTTGCTTCAAAATTTATCCCGAATCACCCCCAATTTTTTTTTTGCTTCAAATTACGGTGATAGAGTATGGAGAGAGAAAACGTGACAGAGGATTTAAAAATAACAAAATGCATACCTGTGACTCTGTGAGACTTGTCGATTTGAAATTTAATAAACCCAAACATTTTGCTTCAAAGCTTCTTCCTTAGTCACCCCTTCAATTTTCCTTCAATCGGCTTAAGAGAGTACACAGAGATGGAGGATTTTTAGTAAAAGTTGGTAGAACTTTGATGTTGGTAGCATGTGAGTAGGAGAGGTTAGGAGGAAATGGTTTGGAACGGATGGACATGGAATGAAGATAAGCGGAAGTTATTCTTGGTTTACTTTCCCTTATCGGAAATGGCTTAGTTTAGATCCTTTATGATGCCTAAATAGTCTCCAACTCATGTTATAATTTAAATGACTCAAAGATTAAGAGTTTAAATGCTTTCAAGACTATTAATGTAAGATATTATTAACTTTTAATAATTAATTTGAGATATTTTAAATTTTAATTTAAAATTATTTTTTTAAATTTATGAAAAATAATAAATCTCCAAATTTAGTACTTTTAGATAATTTATAATATATCTTTATTCTAAATTATAATATTATTCTTGATTTTTTGAATAGTTATAATCTTATATTTGGAGTATATCTCTACTAGTCTCTTCCTCCTCCGGAGGAATTTATTCTAAATTTTGGACAATTCAGATAATTTGTATTAGAAAATTAAAAAATTATCATTATTATATAAAAGTATCTATAGTAAAAAATATTTTTTTATAAGTAAAATGTGATATTTTCATTTTTTTTATATTAATTTGATATCTATTTATTATTAATATGAGAAAAGTATTGTGAAATTATCCCTTATATTTATAAAAATATTCATTTTCATATAATATTTTATAGTAAGATGGTGAAGTAGTATTTTACCCGGTCCACCATGACAGCATGAGAGAGAGAGTTATTACCTTATGTCAAACTCAGTTTTCATTCACTTTATTCAATTGAATTTAAAGAACTGACCGTGACTCCACCCCTTCGCCAGTAGTCCATATTGTCTAATATACGGGACTAATATATCCCAAGTTTTTTGAAGGGTTAGATTTATCCCAAAGTTTTGATGGTCATGATCTTTTAATATGGTTTGAGCAGGAAATTAAGTATGTTCAAAAACTTCTGTTTTGTATAGATAGATTCCAAATTATAAGATTATTATTGAGTTTTGACGATTGATTTGAGATATTTTAAAACTTTAATATAAGATTATTTTTAAAATTTATGAAAAATAATAAATCTCCAAATCATAAGTAATTTTTAGATAATTTATAATATATCATTATTCCAAATTATACGATTATTATTGATTTTGAAAATTGATTTGAGATATTTTAAAATTTTAATTTAATATTATTTTTATATTTATAAAAATAATAAATCTCCAAATGAGGAGTAAATAGCCTTAGAGTAAATATAAGGAAGTATATAGCACTATATTGGAGCTTGAAATCAATCGGATTGCAAATTTTGTAACTTAATAAAAGTTACTCTGTAATTGCAATTTCACAATATTATGCTCACTACCTAAAATAAATTTTAAGTTAATTAACATTTTATGTGACAATGTTCAGAATATTGAGTAACGCTTCTCAGAACAAAAAAAGGTTCTTGTACATTTTATATATTAATTTTATATATTAGTTATTCATATAATGATTGCTTCAACATAAAAAATTTTTAGAACACCCACAAATAAGAAAACAAATTCTTATTTTTTGAAATTCCATAAAATTATTTAACTTAAGCACTCAAACTTATATATATATATTTTTAAATATACCAACACGTAACTTGACTATACTATAGTATAAAACTATTATATAAAAAATATAAGCGTAACTCATCATATTGTACAAATTTATTTGCATATAAATAATAAAATATAAAATTTATATTTACTTTCTACAAAATTAATTTATCACAAATAATTTTTAGATAATTATTGATTTTATAATTTTATTAATATTATAATATTATATATATATATATATATATGAAATGATTCATAACATATATTTGTTATAAATGAAAAATAAACAAATACCATCATAATTATATATTACATAAATTAATGGCTCGTCATCCGCTACTTCAACTAGCGGACTCTTAAAAAGAAATTTTCAGATCAAATTGCCCTTACACTTCGTCCGATATTTCAACTAGCGTACGAGATCACTGCGATTTAATTTCGCTCTCTTCTTCGACCAAAACCTGTAAACCCTGCTGCGATTTTCTTCGACCGAATCCTGCGATTTCTTCTTCAACCGAATCCTCTAAACCCTACTGCGATTTCTTCTTCGACCAAATCCTCTAAACCAAACCCTCCTCTGTGTGATAATCTGTAAACCCTTCCTCCTGCTGCGAAAACCAAACCCGACTGGCAATTTCGATTTCGAGCAAACCAAACTCGCTGCTTCCTTTTCCTCCGGTGGTGGCGGTGTTGGTGGAATTGGCGGAGGTGGTAGTGGCGGCGATGGCGGTGGTGGCGGAGATGGTGCCTTAGAGGAGAAGGCGAGCTCAGTTATTGATGGTGTGTAGAGAATTTTAGAAAGTCAAGTGAGTGTTTTACATGTATCATTGTATGTTTATGATTCTCAATTTGTTTGTTGATTAAAAAAAATGGAATAGTTTAAGTGGGAAAAGTCTAGATTTTTGAAATCCCAAGTTCCCCTTTCGAAATTGACATCCTGAAATTGAATTTCTGTTTAGGTTATGAATATGTAATCCAGGTAATTATTTTAAAGAAAATCTGTAACATAGACTTTTGATGCTCAACTATTTTGATGGCCCAGTTTAATTCTCTTCATTGTGATCATTAGTAAAAAAAAATTGTATAAAGTCTGATTATATTTACTCTATAATGTTAGACTGCCTAAATTTACAGTTGCAATAGCTTACATCTCTACTGCAGCACTGCCATTTGGAACAATTGTGATTATAATCCTTATATGGACTTTAGTAACATTACCATTACTTGTGTTGGATATATGTTGTTTGAAATATGAAATAGTCCTTGCAAGCTTGGTGAAATGGTATCCAACAATATATGTTTCTTTGGGATGTTTCACCTCTTCACAGGCCTCTCTTTAAGGAGCATTACTCAACCTCCATAGACCCATGTCATGACATGTTTTAGTATCTTTGTCAATCAGTTGTGCATTATGAGCTTATATTGTCTCATGGGATGTGTTTTTATTTGGAACAGGTCGTTTCTTTGTGGTGGATCAACTGGCATATTTATTTATGGCTACTGCTTGTACTACTACTATGCAAGATCTGATATGTCTGGTTTCATGCAAATCTCATTCTTCTTTGGATACATGGCTTGAATCTGCTATGGTTTCTTTCTCATGCTTGGGGCTATTGGATTTCGGACGGCTTTGGTCTTTGGTCGTCACATATATCGATCTATTAAGTGAATAGTTGGTCAGTCTTTAAGACGTATTTCCCCCCTTTTTGCTGCTCAAATTATTCTTCATAGAAAAAAGGTCTGAATATTGGGTTAACACTTGTCTGGTTAGTAGTTCTTGAAACTTACTCATTTGATTTATGTTTTATTAACTGAAGTTGGCTGGATTTGTTTCTATGGTTCTTGACCTTTCTTAACTGGGTGTTTTGTTTTCCCGATTAACAAGGGTGAGAGTGTAAAATTCCTGGGAGCATGGGCAATAAACAGGGACTTGACTCCCTACTCATGTATTATGATACAAGTTTGACCCTGGTATTTTTAAAATGTAATTTCTGCTTTTAACTCCTTGTTTATTTCATCAGTGTTATTTTTACTTCTGAATTGCAGGACTCAGTTACCAGTTTAGTTTGGTAACTTTTTAGCAGTTGTTCTTTTGGTGTGCGTGTGTATGAGAGAGAGAGAGAGAGAGGAGATCAGGAGAAAGATAGAGAGTATTACTTTTTTATGTTCGTATATATAGTGCTAGGGTTTAAACTTTCTGTTCTTCGAAAACAATTTCAATTTTTTTATCAAGGAAAACAGCTATTATCATGCTACTTATTATCTGTTCATTAATATGTATCCAGGATAAGGAAGATGATTTAAAAGTGGGTGTTAAATCTACTGCTCTCTGGTTTGGGGATTCTACAAAGGAGTGGGTTGGCGGGTTTGGGATAGTGTGCATTAGTAGTCTTGCTCTTAGTGGATTTAATGCTGATATTGGTAAGACTTGCCTTTTGTTTCATCTTCATTATTTTACCAACTTACTTGCAATAACAACTGCCCCCCCCTCTCTCTTGGGTTCATAGAGCAGGATGGCCATATTATGTATTTCTGGCAGCTGCATCTGGCCAATTAGCATGGCAAATTTGGACGGTTGACATATCATCCAGAGCCGATTATAACAGAAAGTGAGTTTACAAAAGTCTATAGTTGTGTTTCATAGACTTAGGTCAAATATGTACACCTTTCATTTAGTAGTGTTTCAATGTAAAAAGCTTAGCTCGTAATTGATGGTGTTATACTGTCATTAGCTTCCTGCCATGCCATAACTATTTCAGATTTTCATCTTCCTGTACTTAAACTTTCCATTGGAGTTGCATCTTGATATAGCACTTGCAATTCATTTAAGAGAACACCTGTATTTGTTGAATCAAATCATCTGATTCAAGCTGGTAACCCTGTATTTTAGCCCATGGATTTTGAAAGGGCGATTATAACTCCAAAAATTTATCAGTGCTAGAATTTCCACTAATGTTTATGCTTTCATGTACCTAGTGTCAAATATTTTAGACCCCAAGGAGTGGGAGAAATGGCAGAGGCCGAGGAATAACCTCATGGTCCTTGGTTGCAATATTTTGGTATTACCTATCCAAAGGGGGGGAAAAACAAAAAATAGAAAACCTAATGTCAAGTATTTCTGTTCTGGACTTAAGGTTGGTTCAAGTATATGTTTACTCTTCCTCCGTTTGTACTGTAGTATTTACTTAGTTATCTTGTTTTAGGTTTGTTTCCAATAAGTGGTTTGGCGCTATTGTATTCAATGGAATTTTATTTGGAAGACTCTTGTCATGAGTTACAGGTACTATCGATCTCAATATCATTTAGGTTTCCTTCTCTGGGCTCTTTTTTCCATAGTTCTAGTGCACTTTAGAACTATCTTGAAGCTAAGATAATTTATGAAGGTACTGCATGATCACTTTGCAGGAAAAGAAGAATTAGATCAAAAGATTCCCAACAATTTTGGGGTATGTTAAACTTATATTTCGAACGTTGCACCCATCTTTATCTTGTTTTTTTGCAACTCATGTCAAATTTACGTCATTATTACAGTACTTCTCCAACATCTAGTATTCATTAAAATGGTGTGTCCCTAACATCATCTTTATATTTAAGGGAGTGAAGTTGGATATTTCCTCCTCAACGTTAAGGAGCTGCTAATCTTGAACCAACTCTAAATAAGGCAAGCTTTTCTTAAACTACATCACTTTCAGTTGCTTTATTCTCTCAATGCTATGAGACAGATTATTTCTTACTTTTCAGTTTTTCCTAAAATTATATTTATACAACCCATACATACCATGTTGTTTCTAACACTAAAAAAAACAAACATTCATCTCAAACTCAACTTCATAGTGGCTTTGCATCCAAAAAAGCCACGAATTATAATTAAACAGAGGACATGCAGTCCACCAAAATAAGCATAAATCATTCCACGTTCCACCAAATGTAAGAGGCACACACAAAGGTAAACATGGAAACCTCATTTCTCCTCATATAGAGACTGGCAATCTATATCTTGAAAGCTTCCGGGTCTAGACTATATCCAAAAACAATTTTCAAGAAACGAACTTGTGACTTTGGTCACTAAAAATGGAATAGAACACTGTACAACTGAGTGCTTGATTTACCATTAGAGTGTTGATTCTCTATGACACCATAAATCACAATTCACATAATAAAGAGAAATGGTTACCACTGATTCTACACAATATAGAGCCTCTTTTTTTTATTCCAGGCAGACATTAAGCAGTTTACAACAGCTTTAAACTGCTACAACAAGTAAGGAACTTATGTATTTAAACTTGGTAAGCCATTTCACAACTACGACTCTATAAATACCGCTTTGATTTAGTAATCAATTGCGTTTGCCTCGACCTTTTGTGCTAGAAGAGGTAACTCTGGTATTTATACTTGGGTAACTGACCAGCACAAGCTATGACTCCTGTACAATTTACCATTTCGATTTAGTAATTAATTACACTTGCTCTGACTTTTTTATTTCTTATACTTGGTATTCTTCAAATCTACTACTTGGTATTCATTCTTATACAAAACACTATAGAATGATTGTAGAAAGCTTCAACTGCTCGAACAAGAAACTTCCACCCTTTGGTAATGATTCGGTCCTCTAAGCCCATTCAACATACATTGTTGATACGTGACCCTCAGCCACCACCTGCCCTTTGTCCAACAGTTTGGGATGACATTTACAGATGCATCTATAATTAACAAGTCCTCAGAAGGAATCAACATAAGAACTCTTCAATATTGATTAATCATGAAATTAAAGATATTATCAGTATATATTTAAAGAGGTTCGTATATTTGCATGCAACATTCATGGGCAATGTGCAATCATTATGTTTGATGTTACTGCTCGACTGACCTACAAGAATGTTCCTACATGGCATCGCGATCTATGTCGGTTAGTCAGCTAGTTATGAAATATCTTTGTCACCCGGGTTATATTATGATGTTTTGTTAATCTTCACAATTTATTTGTGAATCACTTTGATCTTAAGTTGACTTGTCTTGTGGTAATTACAGGGTTTGTGAAAATATTCCCATTGTTCTTTATGGAAACAAGGTTGATGTGAAGAACAGGCAGGTTAAGGCAAAGCAGGTTACATTCCACAGGAAGAAAAACTTGCAGTACTATGAGATTTCGGCAACAAGCAACTACAATTTTGAGAAACCATTCTTGTACCTTTCCAGGAAGCTCGCTGGGTATGAAACAGCTGCTATTATTTTTTCATTTTTCATTTGCTAACCTGTGCACCCATATACCAATTATGATGGTTATTTGGATTCTCTTAGGGATGAAAATCTTCATTTTGTTGAGTCACCTGCACTTGCTCCTCCGGAAGTTCAGATTGACATGGTTGCACAGCAACAGTAAGCTCTTTGTTGCCACATAATCTCCTATTGTGCTTCATTTAATCATTATGTATTTCTTATTGTAACCAGAAGTCCGTAACATGATGTTCTTATTCTAAACTATACAACATCAACCTTTGCCTGATTCCTGGATAGAAGTCGTTCCCTCTAATATAATTCGCTTTTAATTTTAATCTGAGTTATTCTTTTCCTTCTTCTCATTCTTGTTCTGGTACTAATCATATGATTTATTTGAATAAGGAACAAATGAGAAAACACTGTTGAGTTGCTGTAAATAAGTTTGTTGGAGTTCGCTTTTATAAGCCATGGGCTGCACTGTGCTACGCTGTTGTAGCTGTTTTGATGATCTCTCGGTGCTTAGCTATCCATTCTCAAGTTCATTCTTTGGTCTCTCCGATGAGGAAACTAGAGATGTTGAACTCATCCAGAATCTTCTAGCTTCTGCTGAGAAAGTAGGGGAGCAGCAGTTTGAACGTGCAAGCAAGCTCCTCAACTATTGTCATGAGTACTCTTCCAAAAAAGGAAGCCCTGTTCAAAGACTGGTGTACTATTTCTTCGAGGCTCTTTGACACAGGATTGAATAACAAACCGGAAGGAGGACATTAAAGGATTTGAGAAAAATGCAGTCACTTGCGTTGATGGACCCAAGCCCGAATACCCTTGCATTTTACCATCAGGTACCCTTCTCTCAAGTTAGCTTATTCACTGCAATGCAAGCAATAATAGAAAATGTATCAGAGACAAAAAAAGATCCATATAATTGACATTGAGATAAGATGTGGGTTACAATTTTCAGTTTTGATGGAAGCTTTAGCAGGTCGATCTGAATATCCCGTTGAGCATCTTAAGATTACTACTATCGGAACTAAATCAAAGCATAAAATAAAGGAGACATGTAAGAAGCTAATGAGTGTTGCTCACTCCCTGAACTTGTCTTTCTCTTTCAATGTTGTTATGGTAGCTGATATGCTGGATCTCAATGAAACACTCTCCGAGCTGAATAGTAATTGTTCTATTTTTCAAGATTGTGGTACAGTACATTAAATGTACACATCTGTATTTAATCGTGATCAGACAAGCAAGTTTATCTCATTACATAATTGAGCCTGAAATCATTTTCAATTTCAAATCATTTAGCTCATGAGTTTAGTGAGGTCAAATCAAGCCGTAAGCAAATTAAGCTAAAGTTGAGTTGCAAGCTGTACTGGTTCATTATGGACTTACTTAAATAAATTGGGATGTAGTTATAGATGCTTTAATTGCTGAAAGCTTGTGTGGAGAAATTTCTAGGCATGAGAAATTCCATTCTTAGATATTTTAATTTGATATTTGTATATGGTACTTGCAACAGCATATTCGCATGAGCTGTCTCAATATGGACTTGAAGTAGGCCTTACAAATTATTCAGCAGGTTTTTAAAACCTTAACCATAATCTCTGTGTATGTGCCTCCATTCTATTGCTTATTATCTCTTGCACACTGTTAATTGATATGTAACTTAATTATGTGTTAGCTTACTGTGTTGGACTTTTCTTGGCTCATAAGGCCTCTCAGCAATATGTTTTTGTAGAAATATCTAAAGCTTAATTAGAAAACTAAAAATTAATTTTAATTTCAGTTTTTTCTATTGACTTAATTTTTTTTGGTTTTTTTGGTTTGGTTCTCAAAGTTCGTAGAATGATCAACTTTGAGGAACACATGACTTCTCCTGTCATCATGTGATTCACCTATTTTCTTCTATTGCTTAAGTTATCTCCATCTGCTGTTTTGTTCTTGCAGTGCCTCACGTTGGTGGATTATTATGCTCCTCTTTTCTTTTTTGAGATTTCTTCGGTACAACCTAGAGAGTTCTGTTGAAAGGTCAATCTCTGTGAACGAGTGGTTTTAATTTCTCAGCATCTCAGGAAGTATAGCTGTGAGTTTTGCCAGCAAATCGTTAGAGAAATTTTGTTGAAGTTAAAAGATCCTGACACACTGGTATGTTCTTGCATCGTCATCTGGTCATAGGAATTCTGCTTGTCTTTGTGTATTGATTTTGGCACTAAGTGCCTCTAGTGACCTATTTGTTTCATCTTCCTGACTTTGCTATTATTTTTAAATATGTGTAGGAAGACTGCTTCTACGACCTGCCTTACAATACTGGGTATCAAATTTTCATGCTATGTTTACGGAAGATAAAGGGACGAAATTATGATGTGTACTCTCTTTATATATGTAGATATATACTTTGATTGAAGAACTGTGGTAGCTTTAGATGATTAATTGTAAAGATAATGAATGATTATATAGTGTATGATTTTATTAAGTTAATAATATCTTAGTTTTTTGTATTTTTGTCATTATTTGCTATGGGGTCATTGAGCCAGTCAGGTACACAAAAAGAATGTCAATTTTTGATTTGGCAACAATATAATTCGCTTACTAAAGCATTGAACAAGTTTTAATATAGCAACAATTTTTTATACATTTAGCAACAAATTTTCGTTGTTAATGACATTAAAAATATAATATTTGGCAACGAAAAATTAACTTAATAACAACGGAGAGGATATTGTTGCTAATACTAAAATAAAAGGTAACATTTTTTATCGTTTCAAATCATATCAACTTTCGTTGCATATAAAGAAACGGCAACATATAATAATGTCGTTGTTAATCGATTTACTTTCGTTGCTATTAAAAATAACCAAAGAACAAACATTTTCATTGTTGATTCAAAGATAATGTCGCTGCCAAATAATATAATCAAGAACGAAAATCATTGCTAAAAAGTTTATATTCATAATGAAAGCAAGTTTAGGCAACAATTTTCATAATTTCTTCGCAACGAAAATGTCGTTGCAAAATGAGTGTCAATTGCAACGAAAATGCATGGTCGTTGCAAAAAAAGAGTTCATTTTGTTGCTAATTAGTAGGCTTTTTGCAAATCGAAATGGGGTTTTTAAGAACAACATTTTAATTATTCTCGCAATATATTTTGTTGCTAAAGGATCGATATCTCTATCACGAAAAGCCAAATTCGTTGCAAAATATATTAATTTTGGCAACGAAAAAAATACGTTCGTTGCGGAACAATTAGCAACGCTCATTGCGCAACGAAAGACGCAACGACAATAAAGTCGTTGTCAAAACCCTTTAGCAACGAAATTTGGCACATTTAGCAACGAAACTCGGTTGTTGCTGAAGCCCCATTTTTTTGTAGTATTGGTGGGCCCCATTTCTGACTGAAATTTGATTATAGTCTGTAAAATCGTCCGTATGTGATTTTCGGTCAATTTCTGTTTGGAATTTGGAAAAACTTTAAGTTACAAAGTTATAAAAAATTGAATTTCTTATGGAATGGACATAAGATTCGATTTTTTTTGATAAAAAAGCTATTTATTATGAATTATTGAAGTTCCGGTATATTGGGTCTGAATTGATTTTTGGGTTATAAATATTTTTTTAATGAAAAACTTTTTTTTTTGTGGGTGAGAACCACTTGAGTGTGATGAGATTTTGATGTGGTGGGCTAAGGAATTTTTTTAAAAATAATAATATTTTATTAAATTTTCTGCTCTGGTGTTCTAAGCATTTTCCTATAAATAGGGTGCTTAGGTTAGAATTAAAAATCACACCAGAAAACTGAACTTTTCTCTCTCTATATTATCGAGCATATTTTTTTAAGTATTTTGATACTTTGAGTGTTGCTATACGGTACAAGTTTTCTTCAGCACTATATCCAGTATTCCAGTCAGAAGTACTGTCTTTTTGAGGTAAGGAATGTTATTTTTTTTTACAAATGATATTATTTCTTTCAATATCATTATGCCAGAATATTGGTAAGATTTTTCTTGTGAAATTCTTGTCTTTTTGTGTCGGGGTTACCATTCACGTATACAACACTATTTACAGAAAAATTAAAATTTTCTTTTCTTTGTCTAAGTTGTTATTATGATTACTAGCTTTGATTGTATCCATGTTTTGAACTTCATTCTTGAATTTTGCTCCACAATGGTTTATTATGGAGTATTTTTGAACTTGGATAAACTAAAGTACGAATCCTTAATATTTGTTCTTTTGTCTCACTGGATTCGTTTTCTTTAAAATATTTTTCATCATCCTCAGTCCTAAATGATGATATTTCTGAATATCTTTGGTCTGCAGTGCAAAGATGAATGATTTTCTGATGAATATCTTTGGCCCGTAGTACAGAGATGAACAGGTGGTGAGATGAACATGACTGACTGATAAATATCTTTGGCATATAGTGCAAAGATGACTTTTTGATTCAAGATATATATTGATTGATGTTACAGGGATAAAATATTGATGATGGACTTTAAAATCATAGAAAATAGTAAATTTCATTCTCTACTTAACTCTTCTAATGAATTGTTATTTTCGCTGCGAATATTGATCTAAAATTTGTTGTCTATTATATTCTATCAGATTTTTCCCTGTTGAGGACTAACGATAATTTGTTCTATATTATCTTAGTCATAAAATTCTTTACTGGGCTAGTTGAGCTCACCCTTTTCCTTTTTGTTCCATTTTTCTTCTCAGGAGGCGAGAATGTAGTGAGTACTAGTCGGGGTATGGAATGATGGTTCTAGAAAGTTATTTTAATAGTCCTCACTATTTTTGTAAAATAATGTATCAATAATTGTAATGAGGACTTATTTGAGTGTGGATATTGTCTTAAAGACAATATTTGTATTTAAACTCACAGTTTATGTGTTGTCGTATTTTGCACGACAATTGTATTAATAAAGTTGTAGTTATTTCTATACCATGTATTTGGCGACTCAGAATGAGTAATGTATACCTATTTTGGGGGCGTCACAGTATCTTTATGCGGTCTGGCTAGAGGGTATTTGAGAAGTCTTCATTGAGCTGGCTCAGGCTTACTTCTATGGGGTCTGCCTTTCATTGAATTGAATTTCAATAAGGGTGGTGGGGGTAAGGGAGGCTTACAACTATGGATGATTAGCTCGGGATAGCCGCCGTTGAGTATGCTACATGTGGGGCCTTAATTATCAGTTAATGGTGTTGAAACCTAGCCCTATATCGGAGGACCTACAGGGCTCTAGTTACGTTGGGGCAAGCATATGTTTGTGTTTGTCCAAACAAATATATTTGTGTGCATTGATTGATAGAAACGGCAAGTTTTGGTACGCATGCATGGAAGTGAGGCGGAATTCACTTTTCTTCTGCTTAAGTCATGAAAGTTTGTAATTCGGATTTTAGTTTAGATAGAGTAGGCATCCCCTCAACTTTATCATACATGAATTCATATCTATTCTTAAATGAATGATTTTTTCCCCTGATACTGTTATTAGGGTTTTGTAAAAAAATAGTACTCCCTCCATTCCTAAATAATTAAGTGACATTTTAGAGAGTATAAAATATTTTAATATATTTGACATTAACAAATTTCTATAAAATATTAATTATAATTTTTTCTCTATTGCCTTCAAGTATTTTTCTCTCTCATTTATATAGGCAACTTTATACAAATTTCCTTAATTAATGCAAGGATAATTGTGGTAATGCATATCAATTTTAATGACAAAATTGGAATAATAAATGACTTACTTAATAAGTGTGAAACCCTCTAAAACGTCACTTATTTAAGAATGGAGAGAGTATAATATTAAAATTAAGTCCCAGAGAGTATTAAAGTTGCTCTTTGCTTTATCTTTCAAATAACAAACAAATCTTTTAGAAATTCCCAACCATAAATGAAACTTTAAACCATGGAAATTGTGTAAAATGTCCTAATGTCAAACCCTCAAAAGAAAAATATAAAAAATTACATTCGAGTAAAATATGAAAGTATAAATATATGGTTTTCTCGGGGAGAAATTAACTCCTTTCTTCATGGGAGAAGCTCAAACTTGCATGAGCCATGGCCTGTCATCAAAGATAAAAATAAATTAAAAAATAAAAAGAGCTAACAAATAAATATTGGAGTAATTGTCTTAATTAGTCACCCTATATTTTGACAAAACATCTCTGCAAAAGATTCTAATTTTAGGTCGTCTAAAACGGACAGTCTATATAAATGAGTTTCACTGATATAATAGAGAATTACATTTTAGATAATCTTTTATATATAAATATTAATATAAAATTATACTCACTCCGTCCCAGGATAAAAGTCTTGGTGGACTTTTCACGCATATTAAGACGATGAATAAAATGACAAAATTGCCTATAATAATGTCATTAAATATGCAGAGAGAATTATAATAAGAAAAGTATGAGATATTTAATGCTACGGGTATAATAGGAAAATATGTGTAAAAATTTGGTTATTAAAGAAAAATGGACATTTAACATGGGACTACTCAAAATAGTAATAAAGACTTTTATCATGGGACGGAGGGAGTAACTATCTTATGTATAATACAACTTATTTTTATAGGCTACTCATTTTAAATTGATTGAAATATAAGTCAGCCCCATATTTGGACAAAATATTCTCTTACAAGTGTTCATATTTCCTCTGTGGGGTGTAACAAAAAAAATTCATTTAGAAATTAAGGTACCAAATCTGATAATATATAAGTAAAAAATTTAGTCTTCACCATTGATTATACCAAATAATTTTTGACTTTTATAATTAATTTTAAGTATTTTTCCTTTTATTCTTTATTTTTGTTCCAAATCTGGCCCAAGTTTGATTCTTTCCTTCAAGAACAAGTAAGAATAAAATTCAACTTTTTCTAATTCACCTAATATATATTGACTTCAATTTTTAGGCACACGGATCTCCTTGATTTATGCCTTGTCAATCTGCTAAATTCCCAAGAAATCTTGAAAAACTCCTAGATCAAGATTTTTTTTAATTAATTTTTTTAATATTTATTTTTTGGTAGGGTGTAACTCATAAGCCTAAAAAGACATATATAATTGATAAGGTTTGAACTGATCACATAGTTCAAAAAAAAGGTACAAAAGATTAACAGTCGTCTATCTATTGCTATTTTCGTAGCTACAACTGCATACGGGTGTTTGACAAGAAGCGAATGAATTTGAATTTGAATTTAAATTAGGTGAATTTGAATTTAAATAAAAAAATTGTTTAATAATTGACATGTCTGAAAAAAAATTCTAAAAATTATTGTAAATTTATTTAATATTACTTAATATAATAGTTAATATTGTAACAAAAATAAAAAATCATTCAGCACCCATTCAGCCAAAAAAATGGGACTAAACAATTCAAATCAAATGCTGTGAATGGTGACCTCTGTTCAAATTCTCGTAAGATTTTTAAAAAACAAACGCACTAAATGACTAAATTGATCAGTCATTCAGCAGAAAATTACAAACAGCCCCATAGTCTGTAAATCAATATGGGAAGAAAAAATTATTCGATGTGTCTAGCTAGCTAGCTACTCGCAACAAAAAATCGACATGTTTTTGTGGTAATAAAAATCTTTTCCGAGATTTGGTTATAGTAGTTTTCTTACTTGGATCAAGGGCAGTGATAATAGCAGCAGCATTGAAGTAGCAACTTCCTCCTTTGTGCTTAAACTTCTGATAATAACTATTGAATGCAAAAGAGGCATGGTCCTTTACAGTGTTTGGGAGATAGCAAGGCTGGTTTAATTGTATCTTACTACAATCTGCACCATTCCCACAAGCCCAGTTTACTGCATTTTGCAGCTCCTCGTCTGGGGTCTGCTCATCAGCTATGCAGTAGTCCTCAAACTGCGCATCTAATATCACATATACACAACAAAAATTATACTATGAATTTAAGCAGAAACTGATCATATATAGTGATAGTGATGATGATAAAGTAAGGCAGAGGCAGGCAGAAATATCGATTCGAGCTCGGAATTTTTTACCAGACACCATTAGTATTGCAACAGAGATGAAAGTGATCATCAGAAATATCCTTCTCACTGAACACACCATTGATTTGCCAGATCTGTTGCAGGCCAAGCTCTAATAATATCTAACAATGGACAGATATGTAATTAATTAAATTCTCTCTCTATATGATGATGATGATGATTTTAGCTTACTTGACGACTTGAAGGGAATTGTTCGCTGGCTTTATAAGGACTTGTGACATCTTCTTTTTTTGTGTAGGGTTAATTTGGATCTTATTAATAATTATGTTGATTTACATGTACTCCACTTGGAATGCCTAAAATACCCTTGCTATTAATATTTTTGCAATATAATTTTATTTAGATGTTTGGGATTTTTATTATACATACATAATTGTATATATGTTTTACTACCTAATTTTCAGTTACCATGTTTTAACTATTTAAAGCATGAATTATTTGTTCTTGATGATTGCACACCTGCGACTAGAAATTGTCCGTAACAACTTCTAGAAATCACATTGTAAAAAAGAACAAGCTTAAACAAAATAGGCTTGGTTAATTATCATGAAATGCAAACTTTATAATATTCGGAAAAAAATAAAGGCACAAATTCTATTTTTGATTTTTTTTTTATAATTACTAAGGTGAGTATACGGCATTTCAATATTAAATTAATTTTAACGTCTTAAATTTAATGTTACAAAAAATAATTGTTAGAAAATATGTAAAACTGTATCGTCTAGAAATTTTAATATTTGAAAAATAAAAAATAATCAAAGAAGAAATAATAGAAATATTTTTATATGGAAAAGGAGGGATAACAATTTTCCTAGCTAATATTTGATCATGGAAAATATTTATATATCAATAAATTCATGACAAATTTAAATTACAAACAAGGTGAAAATTTAAATAATAAGTAAAATAATGATTTTTTTTATTTCTTCTATTTTCTTTTATATATTTATATACATCAACATTTAATATCAACATAAATTTATTGAAATTGGCAACACTTCAAATGAATCCGGCAACTAATAATATCTTTGTTCAAACCAATTGGTAATTTCTTTAGCATTCGAGCATCAAGATAATCTATTTGTCAAGTTAACATAAAGGAGAAAAAGGTAAAAATGGTCCTCCCATCTTTTCACATTCTTTGATTCTCTAATGTGCAGTGGTCTCTCTATCTCCGACAATAGGGACCCACCTTATTGCATTTTTTAAAATGAAATTGCCATTTTTTTAATTTAATATCCCAATTGAATGTAGATCACAATATTAAATAAGTGGACAGTATAAAGTTCATTTTTGAATAAGTTGGTCAATTGATCAATAAAATACTGACACGCAAGCAAGACTCTATGTATATCAGTATTTTATTAATTAATTGACCAACTTATCAAAAAATAAACTTTATATTAACAAAATTCCAATATTAATGCTATTTTTTTATAAAAAAAATTAAAATTAATCAAATTTCACTCAAAATGAATTTGGAAAAGGCCACTTTTTAGTCTATGGTTAGAAAATGAGTAGGAGAAGAGAAGAGACTTTCATTTTAGAATAATATTAGAGATCTATAAAGTAAATTATATCATCATATCCAATTACTTCAACAGACATAATAATGAATAAAATAAATTATAAATTAAAATGTCAAATCAGTTATAATTATTAATATTTTATTTTTTATGATCTATTACATTACACGTGTACAACATTCATCACGCCCGTCCATAATGGAGTAATACATGTAATGAATGGATCCAATTAACTTCATGATAAATTTACTTTATGCTCAATATAGTACTAACACACATAGACGAAGGAGAGATCTCTCAAACCTAATAAATGTTACATCAATGTATTAATTTATTGTATTCCATTCATTTGACGCCAACTAGATGCCACCCTAAAACATACCTTAATTAAATTTGGCTGTAGATTAATCTGAATCCAATTTCTTTAAAATCCAAATGCTATAGATTAACTTGAATCCCAATTTCTTTAAAATCCAACCATATACGCCATAAGTGTTGGAAATGAATTTGAAAAATAAATATTAAAGCATTTTGAGGCTCAATTTAATGTGGGACCCATACTCTGAAATATCGGATCCATGCATCAATGCGTTCTCCTCTTTGAGGAGTATAACGTGGTATACTTATTTGCTCAAATCCATTAAGAACTGAATGAGAAAATTGACTCCAAAGTAACCTACTTGAAATGTTGTAACTTGTCTTGTCCCACATAGAAAGTTTGAGGGAAGGTGAATAATTTATATATGGGATGTTTGACAATGGTAGGGCCCCAAAGGCACCCCACTTTTTGGAAGGAGAGGACCTACCAAGGCTTAGTTTGAACCATTGATGGCACCCTGATGGCACCCAACCTACACGTGTCCGAGCGCAAGCGGTTTCAAGTGGCTTCGGGATATATAATTTTTTGGACAAAATCTGTTTAATTTATTATCATCACGGATACTACGTCGTTTTGATGAATGGATTCGCCAACAGTCTAATTCTCGTTCTGCAGTTTGCACTTTGCAGTATATTTTTCCTTCATTCATTCCCAGTATTTTTCCTTCATTCATATCATTCATCATCACAGTAAGGTTCAAGTACAGAACATAGAAATTGTGTTCGAAGAATTCTTAATTTTGAAGTGCTACTAATTAAGAATTGAAAATCCGATTTATCTTGGGAAGTAATTATTCAAAAATCCTTTAGCACCAGTGAGGGAATAAATTTGCTTCAAGGAGACTTTGTGAATTCAAAGGACTCAGATTTGTTTATCTTTATTTTGTCCAGATTCTAATTTTCAAGTAAGTATACTAAACTTTCTTAATTCTGATTTGTTTAAACTAACTTTGTTATTGTATATTAAATGTTACTATATTTATAGAATAACAATCTTGAAGCAAATTTATCAATTCTGTAATTATAGTCTTATTTAATATCATTCTGTAATTTGTATCTCTTTTAAAAAGAAAATTACTGTTTATTTATTTGAACAGAAAAACGTTTTATAAAACAAATTATCTGTAGAAATAGAATTTGTTGTTTGAATTTCTGAAAATTAGATTGATTATCAATATACATAATTCTGTTAAATTTTCTACTTTTTACAACAAAAATTTGTTTATGTTTTGTTTATGTTTTCCTTCTTTGTACGTTTCTTAGATTATTCTATGTTTGTATAACAAAAATGACATCTACTAGCACCATCCCTGTTGTGAGTGTAAGACCCCAACTTTTATGAATAAATAATAATTTTCTCGAAATATATTTTTGAATATTATGGTGTGAATTTGATATAATGTTATAGTTGTGGGTAATATTTACAAATTTTGCAAAGTAAGCAAGTGGTTATATAATATTCGATTGGTCTGGGAATATTCGCTTTTAACAAGAAATATTCGTGACGACGAAGACAATCATTAGTGGACCCCACAACGGAAGTATTGTCGTAGTTAGAAAATAATGTAATTATCTTTTATAAAAATAACTACGGAAGTTTTACCGTTAAACCGCTGAACTACTTTCGGTAGTAAAAGTACGATGAATACGCTGTGGTTGCATAGTAGCACACGTATTGATTATTGATGCTTACGTGAGAAGTCACTCAGTTATACTCAATTATTGCTACAGTAATTGCTGCATCATATCTCTCATATTATTGATTCGATTATTGTCACAGTATCATCTGCATTATATGATATATTATTAAATCAATAATTGAGACGACAAAATTATTCATATTATTAAATTGTAATATTTACAATGTCTAAAGTTCATCGAGGAGAGGTTTGGCCATCTAATCATGCTACAATAATGAGAAATCCTTATCTGAAAGCCCCTCTTTCCTGGGAACGACCTGGTTGTTAAATATTGTGAGTTATAATATTAATGATGAATAAGTTCGTGTTGATTAAAGATGAAATTGATAGTTCCATTGTGTTGGAATTATTAGTGTTAATGGAAATCGATATTTATTTCGATATTAATTGATGTCTGGAAGTTATACTGACCAGTCAGGTAATTAACCGGATAAATGAGCAATTAATTGCTATTAATTCATATGATTATAACTATTTGTTCACATGTGTACTATTGATTCACATTCTTGTACTATTAGGGGAGTTGGTACAAGATTGATAATACTTGCATGACTAAGTTAAAAATGGAGGTATAGATGGAGGTACTATACTGTAATTCGTATTTTCACATGATTATAACTATTGATTCACATGATTGAACTATTGATTCATATTATTTACTATTAGGGGAGGTGGTGCAAGTTTGATAATACTTGCAGGACTAAATTAAAAATGAAAGAAAAGTTGAAGGTATTGTACTATAATATTTTGAGCCCCAAAACGTGCAATTATCAAAACTATATTTTCCTATAAATAGAAGCTCATTCTTCCTTCATTTCTCACCAATTCACTAAAGCTATAGAGCAATTATTATAGAGAGAAAGAAGAAGAGAAGTCTGCTACCTCTCTACTCTAGTATCCAGTTTCTTTCTAAGGTAAGGGATATTATTTCTTTCGTATTTATGAAGAGAGCTTCATTATTTCATTCTTTATTATTATGTTGAATAACTCGTCTACGCTAAGTACCGCATACATGATGAAATTCTTCATTATTCCATTCTTTATTATTATGTTGAATAACTCGCCTATGCAAGGCAATCGCATATGTGGTGAAATTCTTCTGTTATTCCATTCTTTATTATTCTGTTGGAATATTCTGTCTGTGCGGATTACGTTAGACATGGTTCTATTCTTTATTATTTTGTTGGAATAACCTGTCTGTGCGGTTTATCACATGCATGGTTAATGATCCTTCGTATTCATTCCTTATTAAATTATGGAAATGATCTGTCTACATGGATTACCGCATGGCGGGTGAAAATCCATTTGCAGTTTCATATATTCTATGATACTCATTTAGTTAAAGTTTTGGTTTCTATACTCCATGAATTTAGTAGAATATCCCGGATATTTGCGCTTCATTCGGATCTTTTCATGGAAATATTCTTCCTGAGCATTCTTGAATTTTACTCCATTAAAGCAATGATCATGTCGATAATTTGGACATAATTGATTTCAAGATAAATTAACTTATAAATCTTTAGAGACCCCGATTTTATGAATAAATATTTAATTTTCTTGAAATAATTTTTTTTAATATTATGGTGTGGATTTGATATAATGTTATAGTTGTGGGTAGTATTTATAAATTTTGCAAAGTATGCAAGTTGTTATATAATATTCGATTGGTCTGAGAATATTCGCTTTTAACAGGAATATTCGCATAACTAAGACAATCATCGGTGGACCTCATAATGTAATTATTGTTTGATTAAGAAAACGACAAAAATATATTTATGAAAATAACGACGAAAGTTTTACCGCTAATCACCGCTTGAACTACTCTAAGTAGTAGTAAAAGTACAAAGAATACGCGTGGTTGCATAGTAAGACACCAGATTGATTATTGATGCTTACGTAAAAAGTCACTCAATTATACTCAATTATTGCTACAAGAATTGTCGATCATCATATCTCTCATATTATTGATTCAATTATTGTCACAAAGATCATCCGTATAATATGTTATTTTATTAAATCAATAATTGAGACGACAAAGTTATTCATATTATTAAATTGTAATATTTACAATGTCTAGAAGTTCTGCCAAGGAGAGGTTTGGTCACCTAATTGCGCGCCAATAGGAGAAATCCTTATCGGAAAGCCCCCTCTTTCCTGGGAACGACCTGGTTGATAAATATTGTGAGTTATAATATTAATGATGAATGTTATTAAAATTGAAGTTGTGTTCTGAGAGTTGAATTTGGAGACGCGAACGTGATATTTGAGTCCTAAACGATGAAATTAGTAAAAATAGTCTATAAACACAAAATTTTCCTGGATTAACTTTTTGGTCAAAAAGTCAACAGCTTGACTTTTTTGAAAAAAGTCAAACTTCAAATTTCAAAATTTATATTGTTGATAAAAATAGTTTCATTGTGTTGAAATTATTTGTGTTAGTAAAAATCGACATTTATTTCGATAATAATTGATGTTCGAGGTTATATCGACCAATCCAGTATTTAACCTGATAAATGAGCAATTGATTGCTATTATTTCACATGATTATAACTATTTGTTCACATGTGTATACTATTGTTTCACATTCTTGTTACTATTAGGGAGTTGGTGCAAGATTGATAATACTTATATGACTAAGTTAAAAATGAGGTATAAATTGAGGTACTATAATCAGAATTCAGTATTTTCACATGTCTAGAACTATTGATTCACATGATTTACTATTGAATCACATTATTTACTATTAGGGGAGGTGGTGCAAGTTTGATAATACTTGCATGACTAAATTAAAAATAAAGAAAAAGTGGAGGTATTGTCAGATCGTAATTTTTGAGCCCCAAAACGTAATTATTGAAACTATATTTTTCTATAAATAAAGCTCATTCTTCCTTCATTTCTCACCAATTCACTAAAGCTATAGAGCAATTATTATAGAGAGAAATTGTAGAGAGAAAATCTATAGAATAAGAGAAAGCTCACTACCTCACTACTCCAATATCCAGCTTTTCCGAGGTAAGGGGTATTATTTCTTTCTTTCGCCTTCATGAAGAGAACTTCATTATTCCATTCTTTATTATTATGTTAGAATAACTCGCATTATGCTAAGTATTCCATATACTTGGTGAAATTCTTCATTATTCCATTCTTTATTATTCTCCTTTGAATATCCTCGTTCAGGCGCTTTTACGCCGGACTTGGTTCCGCCTTTTTATTATTCTGTCGGAACATCCTCGTCTCGTGCTTTTACGCACGGACCTCGTTCCGCTTTTTATTATTCTGTTGAATATCCTCGCTCTACGCGCTTTTACGCATGAACCGGTTCCGCCTTTATTATTCTCGCTGGAATATCCTCGTCTCAGGCATTTTACGCCGGATTCGGTTCCGCTTTTTATTATTCTATTGAATAACTCGCGCCTGCGAGGTCTACCACATGCTTGGTGATTTCTTTTGTTATTCCATTCTTTATTATACTCAGTTGGTTAAAGTTTTGACTTCTATACTCCATGAAATTAGTGGAATATCCTTGATATTTGCGCTTCATCCAAAGATCTTTTCATGGAAATATTCTTCCGAGCATTCTTGAATTTTACTCTACAAAGAAGTATCATGTCGACAATTTGACGTTATTAGTTCCTCGGATAAATTAATTCTTGAACTTGTTTTATTGAATTCTTATATCATTGTCATCATCCTCATGTTTATATTTTTTTTTTGAAAGTCATCTGTGGCCTGTAGTGTATAAATGGACTTGGTATGATTATGACCAGGATTATTCTTAGTAATCATGACCGTAATGTTACAAATGATGTGATAAAAGTCCTCATTGGCCCGTAGTGCATTGATGGATGCTTGTTGTTGGCATGATCATGACCATCGATGAATACACGAATGTCCTCGGCCCGTAGTGCATGGATAATTTGTGGTCGTGATACTAAAGAATATCCTCGGGTCCGAGTAGTATGGGTGATTCGATGATGTGGATTATTTATTGTCGAGTCTCAAATATAAAAGTGATGAAAACCTTTAAATCATAAAAGATAGTAGATTTTATTCTCTACTTGACTTTTTAATGGATTGTTTTGTCCCGTCGCAGCTTAAACTTGATGTCTTTTGTATTTTATCGCTTTTAACATTGTTGTAGACTAATGATAATTTATTCTCGCATTATCTTAGTCATAATATTTCTTATCGGGCTAGTTGAGCTCACCTTTTCTTTTCACCGTTTCTCTTCGTGAAATGAGAATATAGTTGGGACGAGTCGGGAAACCAGAGATGGACCGATGATGATAATATTAGTAGTCCCTCACTATTCTCGTTAAATAGTGTGACAATAAATGTAATGAGGACTTATTCTCGAGAGTGATATTGTCTCAAGACAATATTTGTATTAAAACTCACATCTCTCTTGTCAGATATTAAAGATTGTATTTGTATTTTGTATCATGTATTTGGCGACTCACTAAGATAGGTGATGTATACCTATTTTGGGGGCGCCACAATTGTATCAAAGCTTAGGGATATGATCCTCGCTAAGATGTGAGACAAGAACTAGGAGGGAGAGACGGGAATTCTTTCGCTAGTATGACCTACCTAAGTTTATTTGGTATTTAATTGGTTCACGAGTATAGGGATAATATGTGATATGTTAATTAACCCTTGTTTTGTGGCAAGATTTGAAAATGACATCCGAGAATGTTGAGAATAAAGAATGGAGCACAGGAGACCGCTGAGTCACCACAGATCAATAATCGTGATAATGTGCATCGTGAAGGCGATAATCCTCATGCAAACAACAACACCGACCAAATGATGAACGATGGAATGTTCCGAGGCTTCATGCAATTCATGCAACATCAGCAAGAGAGCTGCTCCTCGCCCAAAATGCAGTGGAAACACCGGCAACTCTTGACGGCCACCGCTAAGCGCTTCAAGGAGCTGGGACCACCGGAGTTTTTTTGGAGAGCCAAAACCACTTAAGGCGAGCGAGACGTGGATAAAGCAGATCAACAAGATATTTGATGTCTTGGGATGCTCCGAGGAGCAAAAGTTTCCTTTGCCACCTTCATGTTATGCGGCAGCAGGCGCATTATCGTGGGAATCAGAAAGCGACTCAACCTCGCCAGACCAAAGATGTCTTGGGAGAAGTTCCAAGAATTGTTCAACGACAAGTACTTTCCCGAAAGTATTCGCTACATGAAAGAGGTAGAGTTCATTAAACCGAGCAAAACAACATGACCGTGTCGCAAAGACGAAGCCAAGTTTGCCGAGTTGTCCTGGTTTGCGTCCCATTTGGTTGATAATGAGGAGAGAATGACGTGGATGTTTCTAAGAGGTTTGAAACCCAAGATCCGTCAATACCTCATTTCTCATAAACTTTGTTTGTATTCAGATGTTGTTAATAGAGCTCAGTTATTGGAGCACGATAGTGAGTCAACCCAACCAAAAGAGAGCAGCCAGCAAAATGATAATACCAATGATAGCAATCATCGAAATGGTGACAATAAGCGTGAAGGGAATCAACATGCCAGAAATGGTAACCACTTCGGTGGTAATCATGGCCAAAACAATAAGAATGGACATTTTAAGAAGAGGAAATTCAACAATGATGGAAAGACGTCAAAGACCAAAGACCCATTGTTAAGGAAGGAGAACGACCACCTATCATATGTTTCAAATGCGAGGGAGAGGACATATCACCAAAATCACTGAGAATGCCATCCAAAGCGTGTTACAATTGTGGAAGAGAAGGTCACCTAGCCCGATTTTGTCGCTCATCAAGACAAGTCCAAATTGAATGGAGGCACCAAAGGTCGCCCCGTAAAAGTCAAAACCTAGAGTGCAAGGAGAGCGTTTTCAGACTTCTCAAAAAGCGAGTAACCCGAACGGTTAGCACTTCAAGTTAGTTAATTATAAATTCTTGTGAAGTCTATACCTTATAAGATACCGGTTCTACCCATTATTTTATCTCTCTTGCTTATGCTCAACGCTTAAATTTGACTCCTAGAGAAGTTAGACTTTGACTTATCGTTGAAATTCGTTAGTAGAAACCTTCGTTACCTCCACTCGCTTATAAATCTTGTTTGATTCAAATCGACACTTTCACATTACTTTGTCGATCTTATCTCTTTGAAAATATTTTCCTTTGATGTGATTTTAGGAATCGATCGTTAACTACTCATCATGCCAAAATTGATTATTTTCGTAAGGTTGTTAGCTTTCATATTCCTAACCAACCTGTTATGCTAATTCAAGCAACCAAACCCCTAAAGTCAATCATTGTCATATAAAGCCATAAGTAAAGAGCCCCGATCCTTTCACCGGTTGACTTCCTCGTTGGAATACACCGCCGACTTTCAGAGAAGCGACGCGTGAATGACGATGGCAAGTTGATAGGTATCAATGTGACGACTACCCAAGTCTTTGATGAGAGTCACAGCTTTTAAATGATATTCCTATTGTTAATAAATTTTTGACGATTCTAGAAGACTTCTTAGCCTACCCCTAGAGCGTGAAATCGAATTTTGTATCGACCCCAAAGACAAAACCCATTTCTTCAAACCCTTAAATATTTCTTCAACCAAAACGAACGATAATGCGCCAAAGACGCTGGCTCGAGTCATTGAAGATTACGATCATACCATTCAATATCATCAGGAAGAGAGAACGTGGTAATGACGCGCTGAAAGTAGAAGATCGATGCTTATTTAAAGGCGATGATGTTAACACAAAACCCATTTTGTATAACTTACAAATGATGAAGATAGAGTTAAAGACTCTAGGGACCCACGCGAAGATAGCGAATGTACGAGTAGAAATCGACTTTAATCGATAAAGTTAAAGCCGCCAAGCTACACACCCAATCGATGAATGTGAAGAAGAAGGTTCAAGAGGCGTTATTCTAGAAGCAATAATCGACGAAGAGAGGAAATCTCAACCCTCGATTTTATCGCCCATTTGAAATCCTCAATCGAGTAGAGAACTGTGACTTATAGACTCGCTTTTACCGCCAAGTATGTCGCGTGTTCATAACGCTTTTTAACGATCGATGTTACGTAAATATGTGGACGAATTCAACCACATTATTAATTTAGAACCGATGAGATAATGGATGATTTAACGTATGAGGAGATACGTGTTAAAATCTTGGATAAGAAGAATTATATTCGACACTCAAAGGTTATACCTCAAGAGTTAGAATCAAATGAAGTCAAGGTACCTCACCTCTTCAAAGATACTGTATATGTACGTAAATTTCGAGGGCAAAATTCCATAAGGAGGGAGATCAGAGACCCCTGTGATTTTATGAATAAATATTTAATTTTCTCAAAATAATTTTTTTAATATTATGGTGTGGATTTGATATAATGTTATAGTTGTGGGTAGTATTTATAAATTTTTCAAAGTATGCAAGTTGTTATATAATATTCGATTGGCTCTGGGAAATATTCGCTTTTAATAGGGAATATTCGTATACGACGACAATCATCGGTGGACCCCACAACAAAATTATTGTTTGATTGAGAAAATGACAAAAAATATATTTATGAAAATAACTACGAAAGTTTTACCGCTAATAATCTTGTTGAACTACTCTCAGAGTAAAAGTACAAAGAATACGCTGTGGTTGCATAGAAGACACTCTGATTGATTATTGATGCTTACGTAAGAAGTCACTCGCTTATACTCAATTATTGCTACAAAGAATTGTCAGATCATATCTCTCATATTATTAATTCAATTATTGTCACAAGATCATCCGTGATAATATGTTATTTTATTAAATCAATAATTGAGACGACAAAGTTATTCATATTATTAAATTGCAATATTTACAATGTCTAGAAGTTCTCATCAAGGAGAGGTTTGTCACCTAATCAAGGCATCAATAGGGAGAAATCCTTATCGAAAGCCCCTCTTCTTGGGAACGACTTGGTTGATAAATATTGTGAGTTATAATATTAATGATGAATGTTATTAAAATTGAAGTTGTGTTCTGAGTTGAATTTGAGACGCGGATGTGATATTTGAGTCCTAACGATGAAATTAGTAAAATAGTCTATAAACACAAAATTTTCCGGATTAACTTTTTGGTCAAAAAAGTCAACAATTGACTTTTTTTTGGAAAAAGTCAAACTTCAAATTTCAAAATTTATATTGTTGATAAAAATAGTTTCATTGTGTTGAAATTATTTGTGTTAGTAAAAATCGACATTTATTTCGATAATAATTGATGTTTGGAGGTTATATTGACCAATCGGGTATTTAACCGAATAAATGAGCAATTAATTGCTATTATTTCACATGATTATAACTATTTTTTTACATGTGTATACTATTGTTTAACATTCTTGTTACTATTAGGGGAGTTGGTGCAAGATTGATAATACTTACATGACTAAGTTAAAAATTGAGGTATAAATGGAGGTACTATGCTGTAATTCGTATTTTCACATGTCTAGAACTATTGATTCACATGATTTACTATTGAATCACATTATTTACTATTAGGGGAGGTGGTGCAAGTTTGATAATACTTGCATGACTAAATTAAAAATAAAGGAAAAGTGGGAGGTATTGAACTGTAATTTTTTTAGCCCCAAAATATGCAATTATTAAAACTATATTTTTCTATAAACAAATGCTCATTTTTCCTTCATTTCTCACCAATTCACTAAAGATATAGAGAAATTATTATAGAGAGAAATTGCAGAGAGAAAATCTATAGAAGAAGAGAAGCATGCTACCTCACTATTCCAGTATCCAGTTTCTTCTGAGGTAAGAGGTATTATTTCTTTCTTTTGTCTTCATAAAGAGAACTTCTGTTATTTCATTCTTTATTATTATGTTGGAATAACTCCGAAATTCTTCATGGCTAATCCATTCTTTATTATTCGTTGCATACTTGGTGAAATTCTTCCGTTATTCCATTCTTTATTATTCTCGTTGAATATCCTCGCTCATGCGATTTTACGCCGGACTTGGTTCCGCTTTTTATTATTCGCGCTTGAACATCCTCGTCTTTACGTGCTTTTCGCATTTACTCGGTTCCGCCGGTTTTTTATTATTATCTGTTAGAATATCCTCGTCATGCTTTTACGCATTTTGCTTTATTCCGCTTTTATTATTCTCGTTGGAATATCCTGTCATGCATTTTACGCCGACCGGTTCCGCTTTTTATTATTCTCGTTGAATAACCTCCCTCCTATGCGCCTACCGCATGCTTGGTGATTTCTTTTGTTATTCCATTCCTTATTATACTCAAATTGGTTAAAGTTTTGACTTCTATACTCCATGAAATTAGTTGGATATCCTCGATATTTTCGCTTCATCCAAAGATCTTTTCATGAAAATATTCTTCCGAGCATTCTTGAATTTTACTCTACAAAAGAAGTATCATGTTGACAATTTGGACGTTATTAGTTCCTGGATAAATTAATTCTTGAACTTGTTTTATTGAATTCTTATATCATTGTCATCATCCTCATGTTTATATTTTGTTGAAAGTCATCTGTGGCTCAGAAGTGCATAGATGGACTTGGTATGATTATGACCAGTGATTATTCGGTGATAATCATGACCGTAATATTACAAATGATGTGATAAAAGTCCTAATTGGCCCGTAGAAAGCATTGATGGACAAATTGTTGGCATGATCATGACCATTGATGAATACACGAATGTCCTCGGCCCGTAGTGCATGGATAATTTGTGGTCGTGATACTAAAGAATATCCTCGCCAGTGCAGGTAGGGGTGATTCGATGATGTGGATTATTTATTGTTTAGTCTCAAATGATAAAAGTAATGAAAACCTTTTAAATCATAAAAGATAGTAGATTTTATTCTTTACTTGACTCTTTTTAATGGATTGCTTGTCCCACCGCAGCTTAAACTTGATGTCTTTTTGTATTTTATCGCTTTAACATTGTTGTAGACTAATGATAATTTATTCTCGCATTATCTTAGTCATAATATCTCTTACTGTATTAGTTGAGCTCACCCTTTCTTTCACTTCGTTTCTCTTTAGGAAATGAGAATATAATCTGGGACGAGTCGAAACCGGAGTGATGTACCCAGATGATAGTATTAGTAGTCCTCACTATTCTCATTAAATAGTGTGACAATAAATGTAATGAGGACTTATTCTCGAGAGTGGATATTGTCTTGAAGACAATATTTGTATTAAAACTCACAAATTTCTCTTGTTGTATATTAAAGATTGTATTTGTATTCTCAGATCATGTATTTGCTACCTCGTAATAGGTGATGTATACCTATTTTGGGGGCGCTGCATGGATGACTCGATGATGTGGTTTATTTATTGTCGAGTCTCAAATGATAAAAATTGATGAAAACATTTTAAATCATAGAAGATAGTAGATATCATGCTCTACTTGACTCTTCTAATGGATTGCTTATTCCATTGCAGTTAAACTTGATGTCTATTGTATTTTATTAGTTTAACTTTGTTGAACACTAATGATAATTTATTCTGCATTATCTTAGTCATAATATTTCTTACTAGGCTAGTTGAGCTCACCCTTTCTTTCACTGTTCTCTTCAGGAAATGAGAACGTAGCCGGGACTAGTCGGGGAACGAAGTGACGGTCCAGATGATAGCATTAGTAGTCTTCACTATTCTATTAAATAGTGTGACAATAAATGTAATGAGAACTCCATTGAGTGTGAATATTATCTAGATGACAATATTCTTATTAAAACTCTTAGATTATGTTTTGTCGTATTTTACACTACTGTTGTATAATTAAGTTATATTTGAATTTTGTACCATGTATTTGACGACTCAAGATGGGTGATATATACCTATTTTGGGGGCGTCATAGTTGGTATTAAAGTTTAGAGATATGATCCCTGGCTGAGATGTGAGATAAGAACTAGGAGGGGAGAGATGGGGAATTCCTTCGCTAGTATGACCTACCTAAGTTTATTTGGTATTTAATTGGTCGGTCAGAGTATAAGGATAATATGTGATATGTTAATTAACTCTTGTTTTGTGGCAGTATTTGAAAATGGCATCCGAAAATGTTGAGATAAACAATGAAGCACATGAGACCATTAAGTCACCACAGATTAATGCCCAGAATAATATGCAACAAGAAGACAATAATCCTCATGTAAACAATAACACCGATGAAATGGTGAACGATGTGATGTTTAGAGGCTTTATGCAATTCATGCAACATCAGGTGAAAGCGGCTCCTATCCAAAATGCAGGTGGAAACACTGACAACTCTCGGATGGTCACCGCTAAGCAGTTCAAGGAGCTGAGACCACCGGAGTTTTTTGGAGAGCCAAAACCACTTAAGGCGGAGACGTGGATAAAGCAGATCAACAAGATATTTGATGTCTTGGGATGCTCCGAGGAGCAAAAGGTTCCCTTTGCCACTTTCATGTTGCGAGCAGAGGCAGATTACTGGTGGGAATCTGTAAAGCGTACTCAACCTGCCGCACTCAAAATGTCTTGGGAGAAGTTCCAAGAGCTGTTCAATTACAAGTACTTCCCTGAAAGTATTCGTCACATGAAGGAGGTAGAGTTCATCAAGCTTGAGCAAAACAATATGACCGTGGCACAGTACGAAGCTAAGTTTGCCGAGTTGTCTCGATTTGCGTCCCACTTGGTTGATAATGAGGAGAGAATGACGCGGATGTTTCTAAGAGGTTTGAAATCCGAGATACGTCAATACCTAATTTCTCACAAACTATGTTTGTATTCAGATGTTGTGAATATGACTCAGTTATTGGAGCGCTATAATGAGTCAACCCAACCAAAAGAGAGCAACCGACAAGTCGATAATACCAGTGGTAGTAGTCAACGAAGCGGTGACAACAAACGTGGAGGGAATCAACATGCCAGAAATAATAATCACTTCGGTGGTAATCATGGCCATGACAATAAGAGTGGACATTTCAAGAAGAGGAGATTCAACAAGGATGGAAAGACGTCAACACCAGCACCTGTTGTTAAGGAAGGAGAACGACCACCGGTCGTATGTTACAAATGTGGAGGGGAAGGACACATAAGTCCAAACTGCACAATGAAGTCCAAAGAGTGTTATAATTGTGGAAAAGAAGGTCACCTAGCCCGATTTTGTTGTGCACCAAAGTCAAGTCCAGCTGGGATGGAGGCATCAAAGGGTGTCCCAGACAAGACAAAACCGGTAGTTTAAGGGAGAGCGTTTGTTGTAACCTTCCAAAAAGCGAGGAATCCGAACGAGGTGATCACGGGTAAGCTAATCATAAACTCTAGTGAAGTTTATACTTTATTTGATACCGCCTCTACCCATTCCTTTATTTCTCCTACTTGCGCTCCAACGCTTAAATTTGACTCGGAGAAATTAGACTTTGACTTATCTGTTGAAACTTCGTTGGGAGAAACCTTCATTATATCCACGGTTTATAAGTCTTGTTTGATTCAAATCCAGAATCGCATCGTTACTGTCGATCTTATTTCTTTGAAGATACTTGTATTTGATGTGATTTTAGGGGTTGATTGGTTAACTACTCATCATGCTAAAATCGATTGTTTTTAATAAGGTTGTTAGCTTTCATATTCCTAACCAACCTATTATGCGAATTCAAGAACCAAACCACTAAAATCAATCACCGCTCATATCAAGTCATAAAGCTATTCGTTTATTGAAAAACGGATGTCAATCTTTCTTAGCCCATGTCACGGATTTAAATAAAGATACGTCAGATTTGAATGATATTTCTATTGTTAATAAATTTCCTGACGTATTCCCAGAAGAACTTCCTGGCCTACCCCCAGAGCGTGTAATTAAATTTTGTATCGACCTTGAATCCGGTACAAAACCCATTTCAAAATCCCCATATCGAATGACTCCTATTGAACTTCAGGAGTTAAAAATCCAACTACAGGAATTGTTAGACATCGGTTTTATTCGTCCCCAAGACGCTCCTTGGGGTGCTTCGTTCTATTCAGAAAGAAAAAGATGAAAGTATGCGACTTTGTATTGATTATCGGAGTCAATCATGTCACCATAAAAATAGGTACCGCTGCCTCGCATTGATGACCCGTTTGATCGCCATAAGGAGCCAAATTCTTTTCAAAGATTGATCTTCGTTCGGATATCATCGCTTAAAGATTAAAACCGATGACATTCCAAAGACCTTTTTTAACTCCCCAAGACGGGCATTATGAATTCCTAGTCATGTCTTTTGGATTGATTAATGCTCATGTTTCCTTCATGGTTATGATGAACCGAGTATTCAAGGAATATTTGGATCACTTTGTGGTCTCCTTTATTGATGACATCCTCATATACTCCAAAACCCGCGAAGACCATGAGCAACACTTGAGGTTGATACTCCAAAAGCTTCGTGAAAACAAGCTTTATGCCAATTTGAAGAAATGCGAGTTCTGGCTTGAGGAAGTTGCATTCCTTAGGCACGTGATATTAAATTATGGAATATCTGTTGACCCGACAAAGATTGAAGCAATTCAAAGTCGGAGCAACTTAAGTCGCCGATCAAGACGTAGCTTTCTTGGCTTAGCTGGTTATTATCGGAGATTCATAGAAGGGTTTTCTTGAATCACTACTCCAATAGCTCAGTTGACTCGAAAAGAAACAAAATTCGGTTGGAGCGAGGAATGTGAAAAGAGTTTTCAAGAACTCAAGAGGAGACTCATTTAAGCACATGTTCTGACAATACCATCTGGCTTGGAGGGATTTGTCATCCACAGTGATGCTTCAGACAAAGGGTTAGGATGTGTTATGTTGATCCGACAATGGAAAAGACTACGAAAAAGATTCAAACGATCCGACAACGTATAAAAACCTCACAAGATCGACAAAAGAGTTATGTTGATCTTCATCGAAAAGACGTGGAATTCAATATTGGAGATCATGTGTTGTTACGTGTTGCTCCATGGAAAGGAGTTACGAGATTTGAAAAGAGAGGAAAGCTCAATCCTTGATTCATTGGCCCATTTATAATCCTTGAACGAATAGGAACTGTGGCCTATAGACTCGCCTTACCGCCAAGTATGTCTCGTGTTCATAACGTTTTTCACATATCTATGTTACGTAAATATGTGAAAGACCCAAACCACATTATTGAATTAGAACCAGACGAGATAGAAAAAGATTTAACGTATGAAGAGTTACCTATTAAAATCTTGGATAAGAAGGATCATATTCTACGCTCCAAGGTTATACCTCAAGTCAAAGTTTTGTGGAGAAACCACGATGTGGAAGAAATGACCTGGGAGTTAGAATCTTAGATGAATTCAAGATATCCTCACCTCTTCTATATACCAGGTACGTACCCTAATTTCGAGGACGAAATTTCATAAGAAGGGGAGGTTGTAAGACCCCAACTTTTATGAATAAAGAATAATTTTTTGAAAATATATTTTTGAATATTATGGTGTGGATTTTATATAATGTTATAGTTATGGGTAATATTTACAAATTTTGCAAAGTAAGCAAGTGGTTATATAATATTCGATTAGTCAGGGAATATTCGTTTTAACAGGGAATATTCGTAAGACGGCACAATCATTGGTGGACCCCACAACGGAAGTATTGTCGTAGTTAGAAAACGACAGAATTATCTTTTTATAAAAATAACGGCGGAAGTTTTACCGTTAAACTGTTGAACTACCCGGTAGTAAAAGTACAGTAATACGCGTTGTGAGACCCCGAATTTTATGAAATAAAAGTATTCAATTTTTCTATTTTGGTAAATAGTTAAATTGATAAAATTTAAAGTTAAAGGTAATATTTGAAAAAATTTCAAAGTAAGCAAGTTGTCATAAAATAATCGGTGGTAAAATATGCGTGGTTGCATAGTAGCACACGGTATTGATTATTGATGTTTATATGAAAAGTCACTCAGTTATACTCAATTATTGTTATAGTAATTATTGCATCATATCTCTCATATTATTGATTCGATTATTGTCACAGTATCATCTGCATTATATGATATATTATTAAATCAATAATTGAGATGACAAAGTTATTCATATTATTAAATTACAATATTTACAATGTCTAAAAGTTGTGCCAAGGAGATATTTTGTCACCTAATTGCGCGCAAATAGGGAGAAATCCTTATTGGAAAACCCCCTCTTTCCTAGGAACGACCTGGTTGTTAAATATTGTGAGTTATAATATTAATGATGAATAAGTTCGTGTTAATTATAGATGAATTTGATAGTTCTATTGTGTTGGGAGTATTAGTGTTAGTGGAAATCGACATCTATTCCGATGATAATTGATGTTTGAGGGTTATATTGATAAATCGGAGAATTTATCGGATAAATGAGCAATTAATTGCTACTAATTCACATGCTAATATAACTATTTGTTCACATGTGTGTACTATTGAATCATATTCTTATACTATTAGGGGAGTTGGTGCAAGATTGATAATACTTGCATGATTAAATTAAAGATGGAGGTATAAATGGAGGTACTATACTGTAATTCGTATTTTCACATGATTATAACTATTGAATCACATGATTGAACTATTGATTCACATTATTTACTATTAGGGGAGGTGGTGCAAGTTTGATAATACTTGCAGGACTAAATTAAAAATGAAAGAAAAGTTAGAGGTATTGTACTGTAAATTTTTCGAGCCCCAAATGTGGCAATTTTCAAACTATATTTTTCTATAAATAGAAGCTCATTCTTCCTTCATTTCTCACCAATTCACTAAAGCTATAGAGCAATTATTATAGAGAGAAATTATAGAGAGAAGCTATAGAGAGAAAATCTAGAGTGAAAGAAGAAGAAAAACCTACTACCTCACTATTCCAGTATCCAGTTTCTTCTGAGGTAAGGGGTATTATTTCTTTCGTATTCATGAAGAGAGCTATTGTTATTCCATCCCTTATTATTCTGTTAGAATAACCTGTATATGCGAAGTACCGCATACATGGTGAAATCTTTCTGTTATTCCATTCCTTATTATTATGTTGGAATAACCTGTATATGCGAAGTACCGCATACATGGTGAAATTCTTCTATTATTCCATTCTTTATTATTCTGTTGGAATATCCTCGTCAATGCGCTTTACGCCTTACCGGTTCCGCCTTAATTATTCTCATTGAAATATCCTCGTCTGTGCGGTCTCTATCGCATGCATGGTGAATCCTTCTGTTATTCCATTCTTTATTATTCGTTAGAATAACTCGCCTGCCATGTGGATGACCACATGCATGGTGAATGATCATTCGTATTCATTCCTTATTAAATTGTGGAAATGATCTGCATTACGTGGATTACTGCATTGCGAAGCTAAAAATCCATTCATAGCTTTCATATATTCTCTTATACTCTCAGGTTGGTTAAAGTTTTGGCTTCTATACTCCATAAAATTAGTAGAATATCCTTGATATTTGTGCTTCATCCAGTATCTTTTCATGAAAATATTCTTCTGAGCATTCTTGAATTTTACTCTACAAAGAAGTATCATGTTGACAATTTGGACATTATTAAGTTCAGGATAAATTAACTTATAAGTCTTTAAAATTTATTCTTGAACTTGTTTTATTGAATTATTATGTCAATATCATGATGAGTTATGTTGGTTATTATGAGAAAACATGAGAGTTTCTTAGAAATCATAAAGGGTTGAAAATCAGATTTTAGTGAAAATGGAACATAAAATTCAATTGACCATATCTCCTATTATATTTCGAATTTTTGAGTGTGGTCAAGTTCTAGAGTTAGATCTATGAGTTTTATAACTTATCTAAGTGAAATCACTGGAAAAGGTGTTGTAGATTTTCGTAAGGACTGATTTTAGCAAAAGAGTCCAAAGCTGCAAAATAGCAAAAAGCTACTGCCCAGAAATTTAAAAGGGCTGTTTTGGCCACTTAAATTGTGAGAAAAATTCTGGCCTTTTGGGACATAGAAATATATGGTATAAAGTACCTCCTGTTCAAAAATGAGCTCATTCCGACTTAAAATGAGCAAGTTATGACCATTTCAATATTTAGGTTTTTCCGACGAAAAACGCTATAAACAGAGTTCTATAACTCCGATGACCATGAAATTTAAACTGGAAGATCACGTTAAGATGTGTAAGATCCTGCCAAGATTTGAGAATTTTTGGAGTTAAACTTGAGGTAGCTAATTTCTTAAGAAATTAATTAGAAATTGATTTTTTGAAAAATAGTAAATGAATTTTAAAAATTTCGAGAAAAATATATGTTCAATATGGGACTACATTCTGCTAAATTCTAGAAAAGAAATATTTTTGGGACTGATTTGGTATTTTTCATGAAAATAATCCAGTTATGAGTAAATGAGTTAAATATGTTATGTGAAGTAACAAAGTTGAAAAATAGGATTTTATGGCTTGAGAATCTTATATAGGGTATATGCAGATTTTTGATGAGGAATTTGATCATTGGTGATGAAATCTTATGAGTATGACATTTTTAAAAGATTAAATGCATTATTTGGTAAAGTGTAAACAATTGAAATAAATTATTTATAAGTTCAAGAAGTGATTAAAATATTGTTATAATATTAACAATATTAGATTATGAGTTTATTAAGTGATTGATAATATTTGGATAAATTTAAAGTCTTTAATATTTATCCTTGTTTTTGTTTGAATAATGCTTATATCATTGTCATCATTCTCATGCTTATATTGTGATGAAAGTCATCTTTGGCTTACGTGCATAGATGGACTTGGTGTGATTATGACCAAAAATTATTCGGTGTAATCAGGACCGTAATGTGACGAATGATGTGGTAAAAATTCTCAGTGGCCTGTAGTGCATTGATGGACAGTTTTTGGTATGATTATGACCATGGATTATTGGGCATAGTCATGACCATTGATGCTTTAATGAATATCCTTGGCCCATAGTGCAGGGATGATTCGATGATGTGGTTTATTTATTAAGCTGAGTTTCAGCGATAAAAATTGATGAAAATATTTTAAACCATAGAAGATAGTAGGTTTTATTCTCTACTTGACTTTTCTAATGGATTGCTTGTTCTGCTGCAGTTAAACTTGATGTCTATTGTATTTTATTAGTTTAACATTGTTGAAGACTAATGATAAATTATTCTGCATTATCTTAGTCATAATATTTCTTACTGGGCTAGTTGAGCTCACCCTTCCTTTCACTATTCTCTTCAAGAAATGAGAATATAGCTGGGACGAGTCGGGGAACGGGGTGACGGTCCAAAAGATAGCATTAGTAGTCCTCACTATTCTGTTAAATAGTGTGACAATAAATGAAATGAGGACTCCATTGAGAGTGGATATTGTCTAAAAGGCAATATTCTTGTTTAAAACTCTCAGTTTATGTTTTGTCGTATTTTACACGACAGTTGTATTTGTATTTTTGTACCATGTATTTGGCGACTCAAGATAGATGATGTATACCTATTTTGGGGGCGACACAGTTGGTATTAAAGCTTAGGGATATGATCCCTAGCTGAGATGTGAGATAAGAACTAGGAGGGGAGAGACGGGAAATTCCTTCGCTAGTATGACCTACCTAAGTTTATTTGATATTTAATTGGTCGGTCAGAGTATATGGATGGTATGTGATATGTCAATTAACCCTTATTTTGAAACTATGTTCTAGAATGATATTTGAAATACAGGAGAGGAGAAATGAAAAAATCATGATAAAGAGAAAATAACCGGGAAGGTGCAATCCGAAAGGAAAGCAAGGTATTCTGAATCTCTTCGAACTACTAGGTATGTAAATTTTGAGGACGAAATTTCATAAGGGGGGGAGATTGTGAGACCCCGAATTTTATGAAATAAAAGTATTCAATTTTTTTATTTTGGTAAATAGTTAAATTGATAAAAGTTTAAAGTTAAGGGTAATATTTGAAAAATTTTCAAAGTAAGCAAGTTGTCATAAAATAATCGGTGGTAAAATATGCGTGGTTGCATAGTAGCACACGATATTGATTATTAATGTTTATGTAAAAAATCACTCAGTTATACTCAATTATTGCTATAGTAATTGTTGCATCATATCTCTCATATTATTGATTCGATTATTGTCACAGTATCATCTGCATTATATGATATATTATTCAATCAATAATTGAGATGACAAAGTTATTCATATTATTAAATTACAATATTTACAATGTCTAGAAGTTGTGCGAAGGAGAGGTTTGGTCACCTAATTGCGCGCCAATAGGGAGAAATCCTTATTGGAAAGCCCCTTCTTTCCTGGGAACGACCTGGTTGTTAAATACTGTGAGTTATAATATTAATGATGAATAAATTTGTGTTGATTATAGATGAATTTGATAGTTCCATTGTATTGGGATTATTAATGTTAGTGGAAATTGACATCTATTCCGATAATAATTGATGTCTGAGGGTTATATTGATAAATCGGAGAATTTATCGGATAAATAAGCAATTAATTGATACTAATTTACATGCTAATATAACTATTTATTCACATGTGTGTACTATTGAATCACATTCTTATACTATTAGGGGAGTTGGTGCAAGATTGATAATACTTGCATGATTAAATTAAAGATGGATGTATAAATAGAGGTACTATACTGTAATTCGTATTTTCACATGATTATAACTATTGAATTACATGATTGAACTATTGATTCACATTATTTACTATTAGGGGAGGTGGTGCAAGTTTGATAATACTTGCAGGACTAAATTAAAAATGAAAAAAAGTTAGAGGTATTGTACTGTAATTTTTCGAGCCCCAAAATGTGCAATTTTCGAAACTATATTTTTCTATAAATAGAAGCTCATTCTTCCTTCATTTTTCACCAATTCACTAAAGCTATAGAGCAATTATTATAGAGAGAAGCTATAGAGAGAAAATCTATAGAGAGAAAGAAGAAGAAAAACCTGCTACCTCACTATTCCAGTATCCAGTTTCTTCTGAGGTAAGGGGTATTATTTCTTTCGTATTCATGAAAAGAGCTATTGTTATTCCATCCCTTATTATTCTGTTAGAATAACCTGTATATGCGAAGTACCGCATACATGGTGAAATCCTTCTGTTATTCCATTCCTTATTATTATGTTGGAATAACTTTTGTATATCTGCAATCTGCGCATACATGGTGAAATTCTTCTATTATTCCATTCTTTATTATTCTGTGGAATATCCTGTTTGTGCGTTTTACGCCGGACCTGGTTCCGTCTTTATTATTCTGTTGGAATATCCTGTCTGTGCGGTCTTTATCGCATGCATGGTGAATCCTTCTGTTATTCCATTCTTTATTATTCTGTTAGAATAACCTGTCTATGTGGATGACCACATGCATGGTGAATGATCATTCGTATTCATTCCTTATTAAATTGTGGAAATGATCTGTCTACGTGGATTACCGCATTGCGGGCGAAAATTCATTTGCAGTTTCATATATTCTCTTATACTCAGTTGGTTAAAGTTTTGGCTTCTATACTCCATGAAATTAGTAGAATATCCTTGATATTTGTGCTTCATCCAGTATCTTTTCATGAAAATATTCTTCTGAGCATTCTTGAATTTTACTCTACAAAGAAGTATCATGTTGACAATTTGGACATTATTGAGTTCAGGATAAATTAACTTATAAGTCTTTAAAATTTATTCTTGAACTTGTTTTATTGAATTATTATGTCATTATCATGATGAGTTATGTTGGTTATTATGTGAAAACATGAAAGTTTCTTAGAAATCATAAAGGGTTGAAAATCAGATTTTGGTGAAAATGGAACATGAAATTCAATTGATCATATCTCCTATTATATTTAGAATTTTTGAGTGTGGTCAAGTTCTAGAGTTAGATCTATGAGTTTTATAACTTATCCAAGTGGAATCACTGAAAAAGGTGTTGTAAATTTTTATGTGGACTGATTTTAGCAAAAGAGTCCAAAGCTGTAAAATAGCAAAAAACTACTGCCCAGAAATTTAAAAGGGCTGTTTTGGCCACTTAAATTTTGAGAAAAATTCTGGCCTTTTGAGACATGGAAGTATATTGTATAAAGTACATTCTGTCCAAAAATGAGCTCATTCCGACTTAAAATGAGCAAGTTATGACCATTTCAATATTTAGGTTTTACCGACGAAAAACGCTATAACCGGAGTTCTATAACTCCGATGACCATGAAATTTAAACTGGAAGATCATGTTAACATGTGTAAGATCCTGCCAAGATTTAGAAATTTTTGGAGTTAAACTTGAGGTAGCTAATTTCTTAAGGAATTAATTAGAAATTAATTTTTTGAAAAATAGTAAATGAATTTTAAAAATTTCGAGAAAAACATATGTTCAATATTGGACTACATTCTGCTAAATCCCAGAAAAGAAATATTTTTGGGACTGATTTGGTATTTTTCATGAAAATACTCTAGTTATGAGTAAATGAGTTAAATATGTTATGTGAAGTAACAAAGTTGGAAAATAGGATTTTATGGTTTGGGAATCCTATATAGGGTATATGCAGATTTTTGATGAGGAATTTGATCATTGAAATCTTATGAGTATGGCATTTTTGAAAAATTAAATGCATTATTTGGTAAAGTGTAAACAATTGAAATAAATTATTTATAAGTTCAAGAAGTGATTAAAATATTGTTATAATATTGACAATATTAGATTATGAGTTTATTAAGTGATTGATAATATTTGGATAAATTTAAAGTCTTTAATATTTATCCTTGTTTTCGTTTGATTAATGTTTATATCATTGTCATTATTATCATGCTTATATTGTGATAAAAGTTATCTTTGGCTTACGTGCATAGATGGACTTGGTGTGATTATGACTAGGGATTATTCGGTGTAATCAGGACCATAATGTGACGAATGATGTGGTAAAATTTCTCAGTGGCCTGTTGTGCATTGATGGACAATTTTTGGTATGATTATGACCAGGGATTATTCGGCATAGTCATGACCATTGATGATTTAATGAATGTTCTTGGCCTATAGTGCAGGGATGATTCGATGATGTGGTTTATTTATTAAGCCGAGTCTCAGCGATAAAAATTGATGAAAACATTTTAAACCATAGAATATAGTAGATTTTATTCTCTACTTGACTTTTCTAATGGATTGCTTGTTCCGTTGCAGTTAAACTTGATGTCTATTGTATTTTATCAGTTTACCATTGTTGAAGACTAATGATAAATTATTCTGCATTATCTTAGTCATAATATTTTTTACTGAGCTAGTTGAGCTCAACATTCCTTTCACTGTTCTATTCAGGAAATGAGAATATAACTGGGACGAGTCGGGGAACGGTGTGACGGTCCAGAAGATAACATTAGTAGTTCTCATTATTCTGTTAAATAGTGTGACAATAAATGTAATGAGGACTCCATTGAGAGTGGATATTGTCTAGAAAACAATATTCTTGTTTAAAACTCTCAGTTTATGTTTTGTCGTATTTTACACGACAGTTGTATTATTAAGTTGTATTTGTATTTTTGTACCATATATTTGGCGACTCAAGATGAGTGATGTATACCTATTTTGGGGGCGTCACACGCGTGGTTTCAATTACATGGCATGCCAGTATCCATAGTTTCGGATCGTGACCCAAGATTCACTTCAAGATTTTGGGTTAGCTTGCGAAAAGCTATGGGCACGGATTCTGATTGATTGGCCAAAGATACCATCCTCAAACGGACGGACAATCAGAGAGGACTATTCAAACCCTTAAAGATTTATTAAGACTCTGTGTCCTAGATTTCAAAGGAAGTTGGGATAAGTACTTGCCACTGGTGGAATTCTCCTACAACAACAGTTATCAAGCAAGTATAGACATGGCTCCATTTGAGGCGTTGTATGGGCCGAAAAGTGTCGTTTCTCCAAAAGATATCTTTGGGGCGAGGGGGAGAAGCAACGTTGTTGGGACCAAAATTAGTACGCATGACTACAGAAAAGATTCAAATGATCCGATAACGTATAAAGACTTCACAAGATCGACAAAAGAGTTATGCTGATCTTCATTGAAAGGACGTGGAGTTTAATATTGGAGATCATGTATTGTTACGTATTGCTCCATGGAAGGGAGTTACAAGATTTGGGAAGAGAGGAAAGCTCAATCCATAATTTGTTGGACCATTTGAAATTCTTGACCGAATAGGAAAAGTAGCCTATAGACTTGCATTACCTCCAAGCATGTTTCGTGTTCATAATGTTTTTCATATATCTATGCTTCGTAAATATGTGAAAGACCCAAACCACATTATTGCGTTAGAACCCGCATTTAGATAGCCAAGATTTAACGCATGCGGAGGTACCGCCAAGATATTGGATAGAAAGAGCATATCCTACGAACAAAGGTTATACCACAAGTTAAGGTTTTGTGGAGGAACCATGCTATTTGAGGAAATGACTTGGGAGTTGAATCGAAATGAAAGCGAGGTACCTCACCTTTTCAAAACACTGTATGTGTACGTCAATTTCGAGGACGAAATTTCATAAGGAGGGGAGGTTGTAAGACCCCAACTTATTATGAATAAAATTAAATTTTCTCTATTTATTATCTTGAAATAATAAGGAGTTAATTTGATATAATACTTTGGTTGTGGGTGAAATATGCAAATTTTACAAAATAAACAAGTGGTTATAAAATATTCATTTCATTGGGGAATATTCGTTTTGGTCGTGGAATATTCTTTTTTGTCGGAATATCCAAATGCGACGCCATAGCTTATTTGTGGGCCCCATAATAGAATAACTGTCTTGATAAAGAAAAAACGACAAATTTGACTTGTTACAAATAACTGGCGTAATCGTTCACTTAACATCGTTAGAATACCCGGTGGTTAAAATACGATGTACGCCGTAATGGCACAATGAAGCACCTGTATTGCATACAAGATTGTTGAATTATTGATCCTTACGTAAGAAGGCACTACTCAATAATTGTTATAGTAGTTACTGTTCAATATTTTATTTTATTGATTCAATAATTGCTGCGTTGTTAGTTTATATTATTATTGTTTCAATAATTATCACTGCACAATATTTTTCACTATCAGATCAATAATTCATATTATTTGAATAATATTATTAGATAACATTATTGGTAATGTCTAGAAAGTTCTGTCAAGGAGAGGTTAGGTCATCTAATTGCGCGCCAGTAAGGAAAAGTCCTTATTGGAAAACCCTCTCTTTCGTGGGAACGGTTTGGTTATCATAATTGTGATTCTGTAATATTATTTAAGAATAATTAGTTATTGATTTATATGATAAGAAATATTTATTTGATGTGGATATAATTGATGGATATATTTATTTTATGTGGATATAATTGAAGGAATTAATGCTGAGGTGTTTTATCAGTATTTTATCGGAAGGGAGGTATTACAAATCATCCGTTTGTGGATTTCGGATATTTTCTGTTTGAAATTTGGAAAAACTTTCTTCTGCAAAGTTGTAGAGAATTCGATTTTGTGTGGAATGGACATAAAATTCATATTTTTCTGATAAACGTGCTATTTTCTATGAATTGTTAAAGTTTCTGATTATTGTTTAAATGATAAAACATTTTGGAAAATTCTAGAATTGGTTGGTGAGAAATGTGCTCAATTGAATTTTAAATGTGGTGGGTGGCAATAATAGCAGGTAAAGCCATTAGGTAGCAGGTCAAGTCTGCTTCGGCGTGCTAACATTTTCCTATAAATAGAGGGCTAAGTTAGAATTGAAAATCACACCAGAAACAAAGTTTTCTCTCTTTCTCTCTCTATATTATCGAGCGTATTCTTGTGAGTATTTTGATACTTGAGTGTTGCTATACGATGCAAGTTCCTTCAGCACTATATCCAGTATTCCAATCAGAAGTACGGTTATTTTGAGGTAAGGGATGTTATTTTCTTCATATATGATATTATTTCTTTCAATATCATTATGCCGAAGTATTGATCTGAACTTTTAATCAAATTTGGAATTTGTTGTGTCGGAATTACTATTCACGTATACGGCACTATTCACGTATATGACACTATTCACAAATACGACACTATTCACCGAAAAATGAAATTTTCTCTTTTTCTTCCAAATGTCTTTTATGGTTACTATCTTTGATTGTATCCATGTTTTAATCTTTATTTTTGAATTCTACTTCACACTTGGTTATTATGGAGTATTATTGAATTTGGATGAACTGAAATACGAATCCCTAATATTTGTCCTTCTGTTTCACTGGATTCGTTCTCTAAAATATTTTTCATCATCCTCAGTCCTTAATGGTGATAATTGATGAATATCTTTGGCATGTAGTACAAAGATGAATGATTACCTGATGAATATCTTTGGCCCGTAGTGCAAAGATGAACAGGTGTTGAGATAAAAATGACCAACTGGTAATACAAATGAATATCTTTGGCCCGTAGTGCAAAGATGTATATTGATTGATATTACAGGGATAAAATATTGATGATGGACTTTTAAATTCATAGATGATAGTAGATTTCATTCTCTACTTAACTCTTCTAATGAATTGTTATTTCCGCTGCAGTTGTTGATCTAAAACTTGTTGTCTATTGTATTCTATCAGATTTTTCCCTGTTGAAGACTAAGGATAATTTGTTGTATATTATCTTAGTCATAATGTTCTTTACTGGGCTAGTTGAGCTCACCCTTTTCCTTTTTATTTCATTTTTCTTCTCAGGAAGTGAGAATTTAGCATGGACTAGCCGGGGTATGGAGTGATGACTCAAGATAGCTGTTTTAGTAGTCCTCACTATTTTGTAAAATAGTGCATCAATAATTATAATGAGGACGTTATTTGGGTGTAGATATTGTCTAGAAGACAATATTGTATTTAAACTCACAGTATGTGTTGTTGTATTTTACACAACAATTGTATTAATGAAGTTGTAGTTATTTTTGTGTACCATGTATTTGACGACTCAGAATGGGTGATGTATACCTATTTTGGGGGCGTCACATTTACAATGTCTAGAAGTTCTGTCAATGAGAGGTTTGGTCATCTAATTGCGCGCCAATAAGGAGAAATCCTTATCGAAAACTCCCCTCTTTCCTAGGAACGACCTGGTTGTTAAATATTGTGAGTTATAATATTAATGATGAATAAGTTCGTGTTGATTAAAGATGAAATTGATAGTTCCATTGTGTTGGAATTATTAGTGTTAGTGAAAATCGACATTTATTTCGATATTAATTGATGTCTGAAAGTTATACTGACCAGTCGGGTAATTAACCGGATAAATGAGCAATTAATTGCTATTAATTCACATGATTATAACTATTTGTTCACATGTGTGTACTATTGATTCACATTCTTGTACTATTAGGGGAGTTGGTGCAAGATTTATAATACTTTCATGACTAAGTTAAAAATGGAGGTATAGATGGAGGTACTATATCTTGTAATTCAGATTTTCACATGATTATAACTATTGATTCACATGATTGAACTATTGATTCACATTATTTACTATTAGGGGAGGTGGTGCAAGTTTGATAATACTTGTAGGACTAAATTAAAAATAAAAGAAAAGTTGAAGGTATTGTACTGTAATATTTCGAGCCCCAAAACGTGCAATTATCGAAACTATATTTTTCTATAAATAGAAACTCATTCTTCTTTCATTTCTCACCAATTCACTAAAGCTATAGAGCAATTATTATAGAGAGAAATTATAGAGAGAAAGAAGAAGAGAAACATGCTACCTCACTATTACAGTATCCAGTTTCTTCTGAGGTAAGGGGTATTATTTCTTTCATCTTCATAAAGAAAACTTCTGTTATTCCATTCTTTATTATTCTGTTGGAATATCCTATCTGTGCGGATTACGCTAGACCTGGTTCCATTCTTTATTATTCTGTTGGAATAACCTGTCTGTGCGGTTTATCACATGCATGGTGAATGATCCTTCGTATTCATTCCTTATTAAATTGTGGAAATGATCTGTCTACGTGGATTACCGCATGACGGGTGAAAATCCATTTGCAGTTTCATATATTTTATGATACTCATTTGGTTAAAATTTTGGCTTCTATACTCCATGAAATTAGTAGAATATCATGGATATTTGCGCTTCATCCGGTATCTTTTCATGAAAATATTTTTCTGAGCATTCTTGAATTACTCCACAAATCAGTATCGTGTTGACAATTTGGACGTAATTGATTTCAAGATAAATTAACTTATAAATCTTTAAAATTTATTCTTGAACTTGTTTTATTGAATTATTATGTCATTGTTATCATTCTCATGCTTATATTGTGATGAAAGTCATCTTTGGCTTACGTGTGACGACCCGAGAATTTAGAAAATTTATTAAAATCTTAAATGATTGATTTAAGGTCAAATAATAGACCTAGACAGAAAATTAGTGTATGAGTTTGACGTTTTTGAAATGGAATTTTGTGGATTTCAAAATTCTGTGAAGGAATTAAGTGAATTATTCAGGATTAAGTGTATATGTATTTATGTTCTGTGAATATGTTATTATGTGTGCACAGTATGTGATTAAGGGTCAAGAGTTGACCAGATAAATTTTATCAGTGTCGAATCCAAAGTATATATTAAGAACGTCAATGTTCAGTTAGAAACCCTAACGACATGTTCAGAAACCCTAGAAACCGGTTCTGGAAACCCCAATTTGGAAATTTAAAACCCTAGATTGGGAATGCAAATATTGGTATAAGGTTTAAACGTTATTATTTGTAATTAATTAGGGAAAACCCTAATTGATTTTCTTAAAAAACCCTAATACCAGATCTGGAGCACTAATTTAAGATTTCGGTAATTTAAAACCCTAATCTGGGAACTTAATGGAGAATTATAATGCTTAAATGCTATTAATTATTTATTGATCAGGGTAAAACTTAATTAATTAGCAAACCCTAATTTTAGATTTTTTTTAAACCTTAATGGTTCCGTCAAAAACCCTAATATACAGTTATGGAATTAATTGCTAAATTAGCAATATTAATTAGGAGATATTAATCCTAATTTGTTTAAGTCCTAATGTGATTAAGAAATTATAATATAATTAGGAAGCCCAAATTATAATTTAGAAATCATGATTTTCTATTTTAAAATCTAATTAGAAAATGTTAGAAATTTAATTTGCTAAATCTAAAGGGTTAAACCCTAAACCCTAAAGGGTTAAACCCTAAACCCTAAGGGTTGTAGCCAATGTCAAAAATGCCCTTGAAAATATAAGTGAAATTACCAAAATGCCCTTTTTATCCCATTTGGTGAATTATTGCTAGAAAATCCTACCATATCTTGCAAGTCAACATTTGTGGGCTACAACACCAGCCAATCAGTCTATTTCAACAGCTAACTAAGCAAATTCATTGTATCAATTCATTATATATTGATTAAAGAGAGAGAAAGTGCATGTATGTTGGTCATTTGTTATCTAATTCTCACCCAACTCTCTCTCTCTTCCGAAATTTACAAGTATTTTAGTCTCTAACATGATCTCAACCAAGCCAAGATCAGATCATGATGATCAGATTCTAAATCAGAGCTTAAAAGGTATAAAAACCCCTAAATCTTGAAATCCTTAAATTTGATGTTAGATGGTATGATTTGTTGTTTAGAAGTGTGTTATAAGGTGTTAATAAGTGATCTGGGTTGATAGATCATAGATCTATAACATCTAGATGCACGATTTTGATGTTTAGAAAAATCTGGAAATTTTAATTTTTAGTCTGATAGTCAAATGTCAGTCATCATAGATCTTAGTATGATATGTGTTTTTGTTGTTTAAGTGTTTGATTTTGTAGTCTAGTATGTGATCTTTTATCTGGTACAAGAATCAAAGTCAGATCGATTATAGACTTGAAGTTATGATCGGTCAAAACTCGTTGACCGGGTATGACCAGACCATTTCTGGGCAACCCAGAATTGTTTACACCGTGTCTGACAACTTTTTACAAGGCCGGATCTGGAAGATTTTAGGTTGTTATGATGTTATGTTTGTAACATACTTGTAGCTGGTCATGTGGACTATGGATCCAAAGTTGTATATCGTGAAAATAATAAGCAGAATCGAAGTAACATAAGGTCAAAGTAGGCCAGTTAAGAACGAATCACGTTTCTGGGAATTTCCAGAAATTCTTTGAGCAATAATTCTGACACGTTTTGACCGAAGCAGATCTAGTGAATATGTTGTTTTTGGACTCAGATCTTGTTATGTTGTTATTATTTGTCATGTATACTACCGTTTTGAACCAAGAAACAACTAAAATAACTATGAGAACACTTAGATATTTGAGCTAGAAAGTGACCGGACGAGCTGCCTGGGTTTCTGGGTTTGCCCAGAAAACCCAGGTATGGTCTGACATAGATTTTGAGAGTCTAGATCTCTTTTCTGTGTTATTGTTTGATCAAAATTCTTGGTGGATGTTGTAGTGCTACATGAGTAGTACACGATTGAGTTTTAAGTTTGCCAAGAAACGATTATATCAAGGAATTAAGGCCGGTCAAACAGGGGACCTCGAACACTGACTTGTCAGTGTTCTTGAGGCCAGGAACACCTAATATGACAGATTTGTGTCGCCAAAGGCTTTAGCGACAGACTTAGTTATTTTTTTTATTAATTTCTGAAAATTGATTAAAAATAGAAAAAAATAGTTTTTAATTATCAAAAATACATATTAAATTATGAAAATTTATTTTAAAGCCTGAAAAATAATTTTTAATTATTGTGTATATTTCAAAAATATTTAGTATTTTTAGAATATAAAAGGTATTTATTTATTTAATTATAATATTAAATAAATTTTTTAAAAATAGTTTTAATTCATGAAAAATCATGAAAAATTATATTATGGTGTTAAAAAATATTTTAAGTTATTTTTGATGACTTTTAATATTTTGTGATGAATTTCATTAATTAATTAATATTAATGATAATTATTTTATTTAATAAATATATTAAATAAATTATGGAAAAATGGAATTATTAATTTAAAAATCATATAAAAATGATTTAAGTGTTATAAAAATATTTGAAGTTATAAAATATAACTTTTGATATTTTGCCATGAAAATATTAATATTTTAATATTGATATCAATTATCTGGATAATGAATTTAGTCATTAAAAATTATATAAAAGTGATTTTAAGGTATTAAAATACTTTGTGATATTATAAATATATTATAATATTGTGATATGATTTTCATTAATATTTAATGATAAATGAATATTAATGATTAAGAAATTATGTGATATTTAATTCATTTAAATACGGTATTAGTGATTGAAAAGTGTTGATAAATGATATTAATTGTCTGAAAATTATTTCAGGTCTTTAAAAATTATTTTGACTAATAATATGATTGTCTAAGATATTGTTAAGTGTTAGGCAGAGTTTAATTGAACTTAAACTCGAGTATTATCCGACTAGACCGTCGGAATGTTAGAATTTTGTTAGATTCAACTCGGACTTAAATAGTCTGACTTGATGCTAAGTTTTATGTGCTGAATAGATTGATAGTGTTATGTGTTATGTGTTTAGGTTATTCTGTGTATATATAACAGTATTATATTGTGATGATATTATTCTAATATTGGAGATCTATATTACTAATATTAGGTCTTCGAATAAAGCGTTATAAATTGCGTTGCGGTAATCAACGGTTCAGGCAAGTTTCTTTTTATTCAACTCTACTAAGAGTTGTTTCATTTGGATATGCTTATGGTTAATCATTGCTGATTGCCATGTTGAATTGTACTATGTACATATTGCATGTATAAGTCAGGTATGAGAGGCTGATCACCTTCATTACCAGTTGGTCCAGATATAATTATTTATGTTAACACTTGTTCAGTCAAAATTTTGTTCGTGCTAATTCACAACTATATTGATGAATTATAGCCAGCTTATTGTTCAGACTCTTTCAATCATGATATATCCTTAAATTATATTTAAACTTGCTGGGCAACTTTTATGCTCACCCTTGCTATATCATGATAAACATCAGCAGATAAAGCGAATGCGTTCTGATACGTAAAAAGGATAATGCCAAGTTCACTGGGGATAAATGTAAGTGACTAGTTTGTAACGAAGATTGTTGGATAATAATGTTATGTGTTAGATAGTTTATGAATTGTGTATAAGTTAAGGTTACTTGATTTTGGAGAAAAGTGTGTAAAATATATTGTATAAACAATTTATGTTTATATCTTCCGCAAATAGTGATAGAATGATTGAACCGAATCTGCGGTGATTTCGGACCCGAATTCGGGGATGTCACATTACGTGCATAGATGGACTTGGTATGATTATGACCAGTGATTATTCGGTATAATCATGACCTGTAATGTTATAAATGATGTGGTAAAAATCCTCGATGGCTGTGTAGAGTGCATTGATGGACGCTTTTTGGTATGATTATGACCGTGGATTATTCTATAGTATAGTCATGACCATTGATGATATAATGAATATCCTTGGCCCATAGTGTAGGGATGACTCGATGATGTGGTTTATTTATTAAAATGAGTTTCAAATGATAAAATTGATGAAAATATTTTAAATCATAGAAGATAGTAGATATCATGCTCTACTTGACTCTTCTAATGGATTGCTTATTCACCGCAGCTTAAACTTGATGTCTTTTGTATTTTATCGGTTTAACATTATCAAGACTAATGATAATTTATTCGCATTATCTTAGTTATAATATTTCTTCTTGGGCTAGTTGAGCTCACCCTTTCTTTCAACGTTGTTCTCTTGAGAAATGAGATCGTAGCTGGGACTAGTCGGAAGCAGATAGCGGTCCATATGATATAGCATTAGTAGTCCTCACTATTCTGCATTAAATAGTGTGACAATAAATATAATGAGAATTCCATTGAGTGTGAATATTATTTAGATGACAATATTCTTATTAAAACTCTTAGATTACGCTTTGTCGTATTTTACACGATTTGTTGTATAATTAAGTTGTATTTGAATTTTGTACCATGTATTTGGCGACTCAAGATGGGTGATGTATACCTATTTTGGGGCGTCACAGATTAGTATCAAAGCTTAGGATATGATCCTGGTGAGATGTGAGACAAGAATTAGGAGGGGAGAGACGAAAAATTCCTTCGCTAGTATGACCTACCTAAGTTTATTTGGTATTTAATTGGTCGGTCAGAGTATAGGGATAATATGTGATATGTTAATTAACCCTTGTTTTGTGACAGTATTTGAAAATGGCATCCGAAAATGTTAAAATAAACAATGAAGCACATGAGACCGTTGAGTTAGCACAGATTAATGCCCAAGATAATGTGCAACAGGAAGACAATAATCCTCATGTAAACAATAACACCGATAAAATGGTGAACGATGGAATGTTCAGAGGCTTAGGATTGAAGAGATGAATCTCCAAGAACTGATTGTGCGACTTAGGATTGAAGAGAACAATCGAGGATTTAAGAAGAAGAATGGGAAAACTTTCATTGAAGCAAAGGCTAATGTGGTAGAACAAAGGCCAAACAATAACAACAAAAGGAAGCGCGAAGGTGAAGGTACTTTAAAAACCAAGAAAAAATTCAAAGGCAAGTGCTTCAACTGTGGCACGCAAGGACATAAATCAAATGAATGTCGCAGGCCAAAGAAATTCAAGAAAGAACAAAAGACCCAAGCAAATGTGACAGAACTGGAAAAACTTTCTGAAGATGTTTCAGACATTAATCTCTCTGCGGTTGTATCCGAACATAACTTGGTAGAAAACACCAAAGAATGGTGGGTGGACACTGGCGCTACTCGCCACATTTGCTTCAACAAATGGATGTTCTCTACCTACAAACCAGTAGAAAATGACGAGCAACTCTTCATGGGAAACTCCTCAAGTTCAAAGGTTAAAAGACGTGAAAAAATTGTGCTGAAAATGACATATGGCAAAGAACTGACTCTCAACAAAGTGCTTCATGTGACGGATATCCGCAAAAATCTAATTTCTATGTCACTACTTACCAAGAATGGCTTCAAGTTGGTATTTGTGTCTGATAAATTTGTACTTACCAAAAATGATATATTTGCGGGAAAGGGCTACATGTCTGATGGTCTCTTTAAGATGAATGTAATGACTGTTGTACCAAAGTCTATTGATAATAATAAAATTAATTCTTCTACTTACTTGTTAGAATCTTCAAATATATGGCATGCTAGATTAGGACATGTTAATTATGATACAATGTATAGATTAATTAATTTAGAGTTCTTGCCTAAATTTGATATTAATAAAAAGCATAAATGTGAAATTTGTGTAGAATCTAAAATGACAAGATTACCTTTTCGTTCTGTTGAAAGGAAGTCTGAACCTCTAGATTTAATTCACACTGATATATGTGATTTAAAGTTTATGCAAACAAGAGGTGGAAAAAAAATATTTCATTACTTTTATTGATGATTGCACAAGATATTGTTATGTATATTTGTTGAGAAGCAAAGATGGGGCTATAGAAATGTTTCAACATTATAAAAATGAAGTTGAGAATCAATTTAACAAAAAGATTAAAGTTATAAGAAGCGATAGAGGTGGTGAATATGAATCACCATTTGAAGAGTTGTGTTCTACTCATGGTATCATTCACTAAACTACCGCTCCTTATTCACCTCAATCTAATGGTATTGCTGAACGCAAGAACCGAACATTAAAAGAAATGTTGAATGCTCTGTTAACTAGTTCTGGAACACCTTAGAATTTATGGGAAAAAGTTTTGCTTTCTACCAATTATATTCTTAACAAAGTGCCTCATAAGAAAACTCAAAACACCTTATGAATTATGGAAAGGTCATAGACCTTGCTATAAATACTTAAAAGTGTGGGGGTGTCTAGCAAAAGTGATGGTTCCTAAACATAAAAAGGTTAAGATAGGACAAAAAATCATTGACTGTGTATTCATTGGTTATGCGAATAACAGTAGTGCTTATCGCTTTTTTGTTCATAAATCTGAAATTCCTGATATTCATGTTAATACTTTTATTGAATCAAGAGATGCATCATTATTTGAGAATGTGTTTCCATATAATATAAATAAAGAGTCAAATTCACACAAAAGACCTTTGGATGCTACTAGTCATAATCCTAAAAATATAGACAAAGAGTCTGTAGTGGATGAACCTAGACGTAGCAAAAGCGCAAGGACTTCAAAGTCTTTTGGCCCGAATTTTCTAACATTTTTGTTAGAAAACAATCCTCAAACGTACAAGGAAGCAATATCATCTCCAGATGCTTCTCATTGGAAAGAAGCAATTAATAGTGAAATTGAATCCATTATGCAAAATCATACATGAAAATTGGTGGACCTTCCACCTGGTTCCAAACCCTTAGGGTATAAATGGATCTTCAAAAAGAAGATGAAAGCTGATGGTTCAATTGATAAATATAAAGCAAGGCTTGTTGTTAAAGGCTATAGACAAAAGGAAGGATTGAATTATTTCGACACTTATTCACCAGTTACAAGAATTACATATATTCGTATGCTAATGGCAATAACATCATTACATAGACTAGAAATACATCAAATGTATGTAAAAACTGCATTCTTAAATGGTGAATTAGATGAAGAAATATATATGGAACAACCTGAAGGTTTCATTGCTCCTGGACAAGAGAGGACGGTATGCAAACTTGTTAAATCCTTGTATAGATTGAAACAAGTACCAAAATAATGGCATGAGAAATTTGATAATGTTATGTTATCAAATGAATTTAAAATCAATGAGTGTGACAAATGTGTTTATCTCAAAATCACTCAAAAGGAATATGTCATTGTTTGTCTTTATGTTGATGATATGTTAATCATGGATAGCAACAATGAAGTTATCAACTCTACCAAACGTATGTTGGCAAATAGATTTGATATGAAAGACTTGGGAGCTGCTGATATAATATTAGGAATCAAGATTTCCAGAACATCTGATGGAATTATATTATCTCAAACTCATTAATTGAAAAAATACTTGAAAAATTTAATAAGTATAATATAATTCTAAATAAGACCCCAGTTGATATAAATCTTCATCTAGCCAAAAATGAAGGTGATAACATATCTCAACTAGAATATTCTCGTATAATAGGCAGTTTAATATATGTCATGAACTGTATTAGACTAGATATAGCTTCTCCGATAAGTAAGCTAAGTCGGTATACGAGTAATCCAGATAAAGATCACTGGAAAGCTATTTTGAGAGTTTTAGAATATTTAAAACATACTCAAAATTATGGACTGCAATATACAAGATATCCAGTATTATTGAAAGGATGTAGTGATGCTAATTGGATATCTGATAATAAAGACTCGAAATCCACAAGTGGATATGTCTTTACTCTTGGAAGTGCAGCGGTATCTTAAAAATTCTCAAAACAAACGTGTATTGCGAGGTCTACAATGGAATCAGAATCCATTGCTTTAGACAAAGCTGGAGAAGAAGCAGAGTGACTTCGTAATTTCTTAGATGATATTCCAAATTGGTCAAGACCTGTGCCAGCTATATGTATACATTGTGATAGCCAATCAGCAATTGGAAGAGCACATAGTCATCTATATAACGGTAAGTCACGCCATATACGACGAAGACATAATACCATTAGACAATTGCTCTCAAATAGAATTATCTCAATTAACTATGTAAAGTCAAAAGATAATATTGTGGATCCGCTTACGAAAGGTTTAAAAAGAGAGCAAGTGAAAATATTGTTTAATTAAGAGTCGTCATAGTGGCAACCCAACCTAGTTGACTGGAGATCCCAAGATCTAGGTTCAATGGGTAAACCGAACTATGTAGTACTCAGTAAAGTACTGGAGAAATATTTACTCCTAACCATTCATATGATAAGACAGTGCACATCTGCCGCGAGAATCAGGATAAGTTACGATTTTAATGACTTTTATATCTTGAAATACGTTCAAGTGGAGTATTGCAGGATACTCTTGATAGAAGTCACCTACGTGAGTAAGAAGGGGGCCACTTTTGTGAGAATTTTGAAGGCTGAATTCTCTAATATACTCACGGAACCAAGAGGTGTTTCAAGGCCAAAATGAACACAAACGTGAGAACCATATCTGAAGAGATATTTTGTGAATTCTATTGTCTTGGTTTACACGAAAAGCTGACAGTTCAAAAACATCAAGTCTACTAATTAGCCAAGTAAATCCGATAGACTTTACTGGGGCAAGTTCAAAGCCACTAGGCTACATATTCATAAGTTTTTTTTTCATGTTGTAAAGCAAATTTTACATTCATGTAGGAAATTGTTGGAAATAGGTTTGAAAAATAAATATTAGAGCATTTTGAGGCTCAATTTAATGTGGGACCCACACTCCAAAAATATCGGGTCCATGCTCCAATGCGTTCTCCTCCGCGAGGAGTATAACGTGGTATACTTATTTGCTCAAATTCATTAAGAAATGAATGAGAAAATTGACTCCAAAGTCACCTACTTGAAATGTTATAACTTGCCTTGTCTCACATAGAAAGTTTGAGGGAAAGGTGAAGAATTTATATATAGGATGTTTGCACAATGGGAAGGGCCCCAAGGGGCACCCCACTTTTATGGAAGAGAGAGGACTTAGCCAAGGCTTGGTTCGAACCCACACGCGCGTCGTCGATCGACCAATCGGTCGGACCGGATCCGAGGCGGGTCGGGTCGTGATATATAATGTTTTAGACAAAATCTGTTTAATTTATTATCATCACGGATACTACGTCGTTTTGACGAATAGGTGCGCCAACAGTCATATCCCATCTGATCAGTCACGAAATTATTCTATAAATAATCTATCCAGGAGCGCATTCTAACTTTAGTCTAATTACCGTTCTGCAGTTTACACTTTGCAGTATATTTGTCCTTCATTCATTCCCAATATTTTTCCTTCATTCATATCATTCATTATCACAATAAAGTTCAAGTACATAATATAAAAATTGCGTTCGAAAATTTTTTAATTTTGAAGTGCTACTAAATAAGAATTGAAAATCTACTTTATCTTGAAAAATAATTATTCAAAAATCTTTTAACACCAATGAGAGAATAAATTTGCTTCAAGGAGACTTTATAAATTCAAAAGACTCAAATTTTTTATCTTTATTTTGTCTAGATTCTGATTTTCAAATAATTACACTAAACTTTCTTAGTTCTGATGTGTTTAAACTAACTTTGTTATTGTATATTAAATGTTACGATATTTACAAAATAACAATAACATGAAAAAATAAGTGATCCTATCAAGTTTCATGAAATTATGTAAAATGAAAACCCTTTAGATGTATTGAAATTTCATATAACTTCAACTGGGGCAGACTTTTATTTTTCAATACGTTTAAACTAAAAATAAAACGCTTAAAAATGTTGTTTGTAGAGATATGGTCAGTCTAAGAAGAGGCTCACCCCATAACTATTAAGTGAGATTATAAATGGACGGTCCCCTTATCCAGGGAACCTTAAAGAGAGAACCAAAAACGAACCAACTATAACGACCGTTTTTTCCGTCATTATAACATACAAAGCCGACGACATAGCTATGGCTCAAAAAACCGTTGTTATAGCCGTTTCGCTTTTAATTTGTTCTTTAAGGTTCGCTAGAGAAGGAAACCGTATAAATAGAAATGGTTCTTTGCAAACAATATTGTGCTGCTGAGAAGAACACATAATAACCACAAATATACACTAAAGGGAGGGGTGAAACAATTAACAGACATCAATGGAAGCCTTAATGGAAACAATATGCCAAAACTTTTTACCTAGACGAGATTTCAAACTTTGATCAAATAAAAACATATCACCTACCAAATAGGCCTAGACGAAGTCCAGTTGATTTCTTAATGAACTTCTCAATAAATCCTTAATTTCCAATAACTGACATTGTAAAGCTCACAATATACACGCACAAGTTAGTCATGTCTTGTCGTTGAACAATTCCTGTATGCTGCATTTATGCAAGATGTACGAGACATACTTGCATTCCATGTGTTGTTACATCTCTCGACAAAATTATGTTGTTGATACATGAAATAAGAGAGAATAAAGACAGGACCCGTACAATATTATTCCATCTTATTGTATAGGGTTCAACATTAGTCAGTAATAAAAATTCGTCATTAACTAATTTAACATATAAATCATTTTCCTACTTGCATGCATTTAATACTTCCAATCAAAAGCAAATCATGAGCACACAAACATCGTATAGGAATGTTCACATTATACAAGCAAAATACAACAAACGATACATGAACACCTACTAAACAGGAAGCTCAGTCGGTAACATCCATTTGTTTGAACTGAAACATAAATATATAAGATAGAGTCAACACTCTCAATGCCTATTATCTTTTATGGTTGGATATTTTTTGCAGGCTAGATATAAAGTCTAAATAAAGCTATAAAGATTAATATTTTGCAGCAATAACTTGGACCTCATTATGCTTAAGAAGCTAAAATTATAAGAAACTTACTCAAGGGATAGCACCAAGAGAGTGGAGACTATTTGATTGGCCATCTTTTGAAGGTACATTGCACATATTCTTAAGCAGGTCCTGCATCTTGTAATACATTAGCATCTGGGAAGAGTCGCTTCCACCTGCACTGCTCTGAGAAGCCCTTGAACTTTCTTGAAGCTTAATCTTCTCAAATAAATACTGCTTCTCAGCTTCCGCCTCATTCAAACGTTGTTTGAGATACCTGCTTGTATAATCCTCTGACTTTTCTGTTTTGGCGAGTGCAATTCTTTGTATCCTCTCACATTCTCGTCTAGCCTCACTAGCCTTTAGCTCAAACATATCAGCCTCAGCCTGTTTGAGTCTTACAATGCTTTCAAGCTCATCAATTTGCTGCTTCTTTCTCTGTCGATCCATTTTTAGTGCTGCCACTTCCCTAGCTTTATCCTTAAGCTCCTGATCACAAGCCTCAACAGCTAGGCGGGCTTTCTTTACCATCCGCATCTTCTCCTCTTCCACCATTTCCATTTTCTTAATAGCTTCCTGCACAACATCAGCAATCCGGTTGACTGCCTCCTGTGGGGCTATCAGACGGCCACCTTCCTCACTTTCTGGATTCTTTGAAGGGTCTACCTCATGTTCTATACAAGTAGCAAAAATTTTACAAAATAAATTAACAAATAAATTCACTGAAAAAAATAATCAATTGCTTAAATATTATATTCTAAAGAGCAAAAACTATAATCATTCATATTGATTGTGGTGTCATCCACGTCTTTCTTTCTTATATATTTACATATCAAATGTTGAAATCAGAGCGTTTGCTTCTCTTTTCTTCTAAGGTCAATATAAATTATCCAAGTTTGATCACAACTCAATAAGTAGGGAACGAGTAATAACTCAAATTTGAGCACAAATGTAATCTCTCTCCATAATTTTCAAGGTAAGCAGAACTTGTAGAAATCCAAATGTTAGTATTAAGGGAAATGATTTGGCAAAATTATAAATCAAACAGTTCAATATGTTATTAAATAAAATCCAACATCAAACAGATTTAGATATATGAACAGCATGGGTATCAAACACTAATTCTTTAAACATAAGAAAGAATATAGCAGAGAAATTAACACAGGAACAAGTAAGCTAGTCGAGAAATTCATTTAACATATAGAAAAAACACAAGAAATCAATTCAGTTGTTGAATATCTAAGAATATATGCATGACTCTTACCTTGAAAAAACATCAATATAACTCTACAAGCCACGGGCTCAGTCACCCCTCCTTTCAATTTTTCGATGAGTTCCTCGCACTTCCAGAACAGTTTTCTTCCCCTGGGGTCCTCACTCCCTTGGAAAATTCTACCCACAAAATCCAGCTCTCTAATCAGGGCTTCCCGATCCCAGCTTGGTGCACAGCTCATGAAGACATCTTTAACCCAACCAAAAAGCTCAGATGTCCTACTGCAAGCTCGGCACCTAAAAATCATCTCAGATGAGCCTACTCCACTCTTAACAGAAGGCCCCATGCCAATATGTCCATTGCGGATAGCGCAGTCTGTGTGGGTCCAGTGAGAACACAAATCACAACCAATCCACCGGCATGTGTTCACCTCAAAATCAAATTTGTTACAAATTACACACATGCAAAGATTGCAGAAACCATTCCTCTTTGAGCAAGCTTCACATGTACAGTCCTCAGCTGGAAGTAGACTTCCGCATGATATATTACGGCACCTCTTGTACAAAAATACCTCAATAAGAGAAGCTTGAGAAAGACTGACACTTGGGTGCAGAAATGCCTGAATTGCAGTTTTGATTGCTACTAAAATCTCTAGATGGACCCTGTGTGCCATTCTTAGTGTTTTATCTGTCAAATCACTCCTACTCTGAATTAGCTTCTGCAAAAACAAAAACTCCTCTCTCTGCTGAGAACCACCTGTTCCTTCAAGCAGACCACGAACTTCGCTCTTCAATTTTTCTAGAAACTCATCCGGTAGACGTTGCATCTTTTCAGCAATGACATCCACTCTTTCTCTGGCCATGTCTCGAAGAGACATGTTATCCGAGCTTGAAACATGGCGGGTGACAGAATGCTCAGTGAAACCATTATCCTTCTCCTTCTCCAATTTTTGTGCCAGCAAAGCATCAGCATTAGGCCAGGTTTCACGTGAACTAGCACTTTCTGTTGGGGACTCACGGACCTGATCAGAATTAGAGCCACGCTCTTGAAGATTGGGAGACCCACAAGCATCTGGTGAAACAAGAGACAACGAAGTCTGCAGTCCTTCAGACCGTGGTTGTTGTTGACGTGGTGGCAGCATTTTTGGCGAGGACTGGTGGTTGAAATGAGACCCAGAAGACGTTCCCATATACAAGTGAAGAGATTAAATCTGAGAACCACAATAAATTAAGGACTTCACTATAGTAACCATAAAGCTAAAGTTAATCACCCATTAGTTCTTTTCTTCTTTATAACAACATCTTAAATGGTCTAAAAGCATTTCTCAAAAAGCAGCATGCAGCAATAAAAAAAGCCTTCTCTTTAGCTCTTTTGACTTTATTTTTTTCAGTCAGAAAAACTTACTACACAAATAGCTTACAGCAGGGAAAGCAATAACAATGAAAGGCAGGAGTATATGAAATAACCAAAACTGCCACTCAAAACAGTAATAACTTACAGCCATATATAAAATTTTAGCTCAATAAGTGAAAAAAAATCAAAAACCCAAGTCGTACAATCAATACCGAGTAATTTAACAAAATCTTATCAGATCAATGCCGATCAAAAAACAAAACAAAACAAAAATAATCAAAGCACATATAGATGACTAAAAATGTCAAAATTCAAGAAATTATACAAGAAACAACTAGAATTCCGATAAAATAAGTAAGATCTAGGGTTTCAATTACTCACCAAAAAATCCTCAAATGATGCAGAAAATCAAATGGGTCTCTATTCAACTGAAAAATGAAATCCTTTCCCTGCTTTCCCCCTTTTTGGTTGAACCAAAAAACCCTAGTCCAGCCCCCCAAAAGCCGCTCATACCATAAAGAAGAAGAAGAAGAAATGGTGTTTGGTCTTTTGTTTTACTTTACCTCAAACTTCCAGTGCTGGGAGAATGATGAAGGAGAGAAAAAAGATTAAAGAGAGATAATAATAAAGACGAAATGACCCGGTCAGCCGGTAGCCAGTCTGGCTTCTGAGTCCGCCGCAACACGTAAAAAGTCGCAACGTTATTCTCCCGCGGCTTTGACTTTGTCTGGATTTTTATCTTTTTTATTTTATTTTAAATTTAATCATGCCAACCATCTTAGATATTTTAATATGGGTAATAATTTTGGAATCTTTTTTTTTTTCCTCCAATATAACCAAATATTGTGATATTGAATAATATGAATTTTATTTTTTAATATAGAAAATTACATTATATGTACTTGAAAGAATGCCAGATCGTTTGACGTAGAAAAATATTTTAATTCTTAACATTATTTTTTTAAGCTCCAAACACAAAAATTCAAACAAATTCAACACATCATCCTATAGCAACTGTTTTTATCATCGCTATACATTTATAGCGATACTTTTCATATAAAAATATCAAAAAATCATATAAATAATATACATATAGATAAATATTTGATAACTTTAAATTACGATCAACTTGAAAGTATATGTGAATGTGATAATATAAAATAAATTAAAATAAATCCCTTTTAATTCGATTAAAAATTTGATTTATGATATAAATAAATAATGTGTTTGATTTTTTTTTTATATTTTCTTTATTAAATATATCAAATATAAAACATACTAAAACAATGTTTATCAAGTTAAATGCAAACATTATTCAATCAACTAGATAATAAAATACGTCAAGGGGTTGACTAAAAGTTGATAACTTGAACGTCGGTGTAAAACTTCCATAGATAACCATTCATATTCAAAGTAATTTCACTTCACTCACCTGAGATTTTACTATTTTCTCATTTAACCACATATTGTCCAAAAAGTTAGACTTAAACATTTGAGATTTTAAGATGAAGTGAAAAAAATAACATTTTCCTTCCAAACTAACTGTTCGTGCATGTAGCTTGCCTAAAGAGCATGATGCATGGTTCTAAAGGTCAAATAAGGCTGAAATTTGTCCAATATGCCCTCACCATATATATTGACTATAAAAGTCCGACTTACTTATATTTGTCCAATATGCCCCCCACCATATACATTGATTATAAAACTCCGACTTACTTATATTTGTTCCTCCTTAACGACTCTTTTCTACTATTTAGAACATTTGTACTTTCTCTCTAATTTTGATCAATGATATTAATTCATAATACTCACAAGTAAGATATGTAGATCAACTAATTTTTTCTCTAACTTTACTTTATTTTTCTAAATTTATTGTTGTTATTCAATTTAAAAGTTACCCACAAGGTGTTTGTTAAAATACATCACCCCTTCTTTCATATGTTTTTGTGAATTAGGAGTCATGTCTTCGTCAAGCAATAATGTAGGATGAAATAATTGTGACTTTCGCTACATACCTAGGGTATGTAGATGTGGAAAAAATATATTTATAAGAATTGTCGACTCGAACAAACCATCGATGGGCAAGTTGTATTTTGTATGCGATGACTGTGACTATTGAGCATGATGTTTGCCTTCTACAACAATCTCAGGTAAGAAAATAACTGACACTAATGAACACAATGAGGGAATGGAAACATAATAAGGGGAAATGGAAGGGACCCAATGTTGGTTTTTCAGAAACAAGAACATACATACAATCTAATTGACGTAAAAGTGGAAGCATGACATAAATCATATTTAAAATTATTTGCAATCCTAAGAATCGCCTTATGCAATTTTATTAATCGAGTAAGGCTAAAAAGATATATTTTATGAAGATGAATCAACTATTTGATTTGATCTTTAAGTCTCAATCCTTAGATCATTCATGCCTTTTCAAATCTACGGATCAAACGTTAGCTACTCAGTGTGAATATAAAGGTGATCCACCAAAAGATTATTGATTGAAGAAGTAAATTTAGATTTTCTCCAAAACTTTAGGTGGCTAGCCTTAATTCTCTCTTTTTTATAAATTCTTATGTTCCAGAGAATTGTTATGTAGTATCTCTATACTCACACTAACATTCATCCTCATGTCTCTCTTTATATAGACCAATCTTATTCCTAAATTCTTTAGAACTTCGGGTTTTAATTCACTTACTAAACTATTTAGGAACTAAATTATTTATAATGATAAGAAGAAGAAGAATACTTCTTATTAATTTAGAATTAATATTTCCCTAAATACTTAATTATATAAATTAAGCTATTTAATTTATTACACCATGGTATAAATTAAATATACTTAAATTATTATTAAGTCAATTACTTCTAAAATAATATTTCTCTTTTATGATGTGACCCTTTAAGTTTAATATTATACTGGTAATAGAATAAATAAATTAGAACCATTCTAATATTATTTATAATGAATTAAATTCATTTAATTCAAAAATAAATAAATATATTTATTCCACATCATGAGTAACACCTCTTAGCATATCATGACTATTAGGATAATATGAAATCAACGTTTAATCACAAAGAACCTATTCAGTAAATAGTTATCGTACAATTCAATCCTTCTATCATACAATATCCCTATCAAATATAAATTATGGAATTTCTGTCAAGTTTTATTTATTTGATCATATGCATTTGGATTTTGAAATGCACAACTCTAATTAATGTAATTTAGAAACTTTTTTCTAATTTTTATTCAACCCTGGTCAGGAATTTCTAAGTTGTCACTTATTGAATCGTATAGGACATTCTCTCCCATTACTAGAAGTGGTAGATCATTCATCTATCTTCATATACATTTTATTATAATTGAACATACCCTTTTATATACCCTAAGAGTCTTAAGGAATATGACAAAGTATCACTAAGAATATACAAGGTACTATGATGATCTTAAGTTCAAGAATCACTTGTACTACTATCACTATAAGAACTCCTATTTTCAGGCAAGTAAAACTCCATTAGGTGTCCCTTTAGCGAGTTACGTTCAGTGAACTTATTTTTCAATAAGTACTTACATATTTGCTTTAGTGTTTTCACATAAATGATTATAAGATCAATCATCCTCCTCAACAAAGCAATCATAGTATGTACTAATCTATTTGATTCCACTAACCCCACATTAGTGATCCTATAATTAGGACCATTCTAGTTTTGAGTTATCTAAATTTTAGATCTCATTAGTATGAACTCATCATAATTTTAAAAGCATTGCTCCAAAACTACAGGTTTATCCCAATTAATTCAACCAATTAAATATGGATAAATAAATGCCTTTAAATAAATGAATTCTTTTATTAATAAATGAACAAGATTACAAAGTAAATTCTTATCAAATCCTATGTGATTGGCTTAAGGGCATACTACTTTCAATCTCCCACTTGCACTAAAGTCAATCGTCCTGGTATCTCATACTCATCTTCTATAAGTGGTGATTGTGACAACCCGAATTTTCAAAAAATTTTAAAATAAAAATTTAATGAATAAAATTCTTATTATGACATATTTTGCGTTGAAGTAAATATGTATATTCATATATTGAGATGATGAGGTTTAATAGTTAATTTAACTATTGAAGAAATTAAATGAATTTATTATGAAAAGAAAATTAACTGAATAAGATTAGTAAATTTCATTGAGTTAAAATTATATTATGGAAGAATATAATTTGATTATTATGCCTTGTTGGTAGTAGAATTATTATGAATTAGATTTCATAAATAATGAGAGTAATTCACTTAATTTAAATAGTAAATTAATGTAAATATATTTGTTTTAATAAAATAAGAAGATAATGTGAATGTAATACGATTGTGATTTTCGTATATAGTTAAAATATTTATGGAATGAAATAAATATTTGACGAAAATTGTTATGGGATAATTTATTTAAAATGTGATAGTATTGATGGAATGAGAAATATTCTAATTTAATTAAATAATTAAGTTAGAGGATTAGTGATTTATTAAATAAAATTAGAGTTATATTGGTTAAGTAATTTAATCAAATAAATGTGACATTTGTGAACCATATGATAAGGGGGGTTATTAAAATAAATTAGTAAGAGGTTGTTTGGGTTCTAGCCAAACATTACTTAGAAGCCCTTTGTGTGACGGCCCCAAAATAGGTCCACACGACCCATTTTGAGTCGCCAAATATCACACTATAAAAATCAAATACAAACTTCATTTATACAACTGTTGAACTGTCATGCAGAATACGACCACAGTTAAACTGTGAGTTTTAATACAAATGTATGTTTGAGACCCCAGATTTTATAAATAAAGATTTAAATTTCTCAAAATATTTTTTTGAATATTATGGTGTGGATTTGAGATAGTGTTATAGTTGTGGGTAGCATTTGAAAATTTTGCAAACTATGAAAGTTGTCGTATAATATTCGTTTGGTCGGAGAATATTTTTTTTGTCGGAGAATATTCGTACGACGTCACAATCATTGGTGGACCCTACAACGGACGTACTGTCGTAGTTAGAAAATGACAAAGATATTTTATAAAAATAACGACGGAGGTTTTATCGTTAATACTGTTGAACTACTACCGTAGTAAAAGTACAGTAATACGCGTGGTTGCATAGTAGCACACGGTATTGATTATTGATGCTTACGTAAGAAGTCACTCAGTTTTACTCAATTATTGCTACAGTAATTGCTGCATCATATCTCTCATATTTTTTATTCGATTATTGTCACAGTATCATGTGCATAATATGTTATTTTATTAAATCAATAATTGAGATGACAAAGTTATTCATATTATTAAATTATAATATTTACAATGTCTAGAAGTTCTGTCAAGGAGAGGTTTGGTCACCTAATTGCGCGCCAATAGGGAGAAATCCTTATTGGAAAGCCCCCTCTTTCGTGGGAACAACTTGGTTGTTAAATATTATGAGTTATGATATTAATAATGGATAAGTTCGTGTTGATTAAAGATGAATTTGATAGTTCCATTGCGTTGAAATTATTTATGTTAAACATTTATTTCGATAGTAATTGATGTCTAGAGGTTATATTGTTCAATCGGGTATTCAGGGTACTTTTTGTGTCAGAGTTACTATTCACGAGTTACTATTCATGAGTTACTATTCACCTGATTACTATTCACTCTAGTATTGTGCATTCGGGTATTTGGGTACAATATTATTCCATGAGGAGATGTGCTAATTTTTCAGACCGTTGATTGAAATTATAATAGTAAATCAATATGGATCGTTGATTTAAAGTTTTAATAGTAACTTGCCCTTTCAGTTTTCCAAGAGTTACTTGTCTCTTCAGTGTTCCAAGGGTTAATTGCCCCTTCGCAAATAGTAGTTGTCTCTTCAATATTACCAAGACTCATTTTGACCCTTCGTTAAGACCAAGAGCCACTCTTAGTTTTTCTATAAATAGAAGCTCATTCCTTCATTATTTCTTACGAATTCACTGAAACTCTAGAGAGAGAAATTATAGAGAGAAAGAAGAAGAGTATTCTGCTACTTTACTACTTCTATATCCAGTTTCTTTTACGGTAAGGGATATTATTTGTTGTACCTGTAAGGGGTGTTATTCTTTCTTATTCACGAAGAGAACTTTTGTTATTCCATTCTTTATTATTCGATTAGAATAACTCAGATATCTGTGGCATACCCTATACATAACCTTGTACATGCTGATACCTCAGATTTGGTGAAATCCTTATGTTATTCCATTCTTATTTATTACATTGGAATAACTTTTGTATACTGTGGACTCCTTATACTTGGTGAAATCCTTATATTATTTCGTCTTTATTATTCTGTTAGAATATCCTGCCTGTGTGTTTTATACCAGACCTAGTTTCGTCTTTATTATTCTGTTGGAACATCTTATCGGTGCGAATTTACACTTTGACTTCGTTCGTTATTTATTATTACATTGGAATAACTTTTATACATCTTGATCTACCGCGTGCATGGTGATTTCTTTTGTTATTCCATTCTTTATTATACTCAGTTGGTTAAAGTTTTGAATTATATACTCCATGAAATTAGTGGAATATCCTTGATATTTGCGCTTCATCCAGTATCTTTTCATGGAAATATTCTTCTGAGCATTCTTGAATTTTACTTTACAAAGAAGTATCATGTTGACAATTTTGACGTTATTAGTTCCTGGATAAATTAATTCTTGAACTTGTTTTATTGAATTCTTATATCATTGTCATCATCATCATGTTTATATTTTTGAAAGTCATCTACGTGGCCTATAGTGCATAGATGGACTTGGTATGATTATTATGACCGAGGATTATTTGGTATAATCATGTACCGTAATGTTACAAATGATGTGGTAAAAGTCCTCATTGGTCGTAGTGCATTGATGGATTATTGGCATGATCATGACCATTGATGAATACATCGAATGTCCTTGCCCGTAGGTGCATGGATAATTTGTGGTCGTGATACTAAAAGAATATCCTTGGCGTAGTACAAGGGTGATTCGATGATGTGGATTATTTATTAAGTCGAGTCTCAAATGATAAAAGTGATGAAAACCTTTTAAATCATAAAAGATAGCGATTTCATTCTCTACTGACTCTTTTAATGGATTGCTTATTCATGCGATTAAATTTGATGTTTATTGTATTTTATCGGTTTAACATTGTTGAAGACTAATGATAATTTATCCTGCATTATCTTAGTCATAATATTTTTTACTGGGCTAGTTGAGCTCACCCTTTTTTCACCGTTCTCTTGAGAAATGAGAACGTAATGAGGGAATAGTCGGGGAACGGAGTGATGGTCCAGATGATAGTATTAGTAGTCCTCACTATTCTGTTAAATAATGTGACAATAAATGTAACGAGGACTGAATTTGAGTTTGTATACTGTCTATGAGGACTCCATTGAGAATGGATATTGTCTAGAAGGCAGTATTCTTGTTTAAACTCTTAGTTTATGTTTTGTCGTATTTTACACGACAGCTGTATAGTTAAGTTTGTATTTGTATTTTGTACCATGTATTTGGCGACTCAAGATGGGTGATGTATACTTATTTTGGGGGCGTCACAGTATGTAACTTTCATGGTGCCTCGACCACAACCTTACAATGGTACTTTATATAGAAGTATAGTCAAAAACTGTTTTAGAAATTAAAATCTCTGGGAAGTGCTCAAGGAAACCTTTGTACATGGGAGGCCATACGTCTAGGTTATGATAGATATCATATGTCCACAGAATTATCCTTGGTTGACCCAATAGAGCCCAAAGAAAAATGAGAAGATTACTATCATGTTCTTTCCAATGGTGAGTCTTCTCTTGACATATAATTATCTCCGTTTTCTCCAATTGAGAATTATATTTCAAACAAAATCCAAGATTATATAGGTAGTGCTCATAGATATACTCAGCAAGTGGATGTGCACAACCCTGTCTTATGATAACACGAGGTTGTATGTTATTAGACATCTTGTATGATAGTGGCAAAACACCCTTCCAAAGTTGAGTTCACCTCACCCTATTCGGTTCACCAAAATTAAATATCAAATGACGTATACAATACTGACACACACTTATCTAAAGTTCTCAACAAAATTATTTCCATACTATTTAGGGAGAACCTCAATGACTATAGACCACCGATTCTATTCCCTGTTATCCCCGCGACAATTCACCCAAATTTACACTCTTATTACAGAAAGGAATTGTGAAGCAAAAAGGGTGAGCACAACTAGCCCAAAGAAAGAATATCATGACTAAAGATAATTTACATCATCAATAACCTTCATCAATAATAAATCGAGATTTATAACATATAGGTAGATGATAAAACTTTTCAACCATAGTTGCAATGAACGAGAAATCCATTAGAAGAGTCAAATAGACCATCATATCTATTATCTTCTCCATGTTAAAAATCCACCAATAATGTTTTATCCTCTCTAACATCAATCAACAATTCACATCCCACAATCATATGAATAACTCATAATCATAATTGTGATTCTAAATTTCTCTTCGCACCCAGGACGAAGATAATTTTCATCACCTATCTTCACCTGAAACATCAAAAATCATGGTTATACTGTGATGCCCCCAAAATAGGTCCACACGACCCATTCTGAGTCGCCACATATCACTCTATAAAAATCATTTACAAACTTCATTTATACAACTATTGAAATGTCATGCAGAGTACGACAACAGATAAGCTGTGAGTTTTAATACAATATTGTCTCGTAGACAGTATCCAAACTCAAATTGTTACAATGCCATATAAAATACAAAGACAAAAATATTTTAAGACCCCAAAGAAGAACGAGAAGATTACTATCATATTCATTCTAATGAGGAGCACTTTTGACGCTTTCAAAGTCGGGTTCTCATCACCCTATTGTTGTTCGCCAAAATCAATTATTAAGTGACATATAAAATACGACACACACATCTTAGGTCCTCAATACAATTATCTGTTGCATGTCATGTCGTTTTATAATGTATTGAGAAACTCAGCGCCCTCGGACCATCACACTATTTCCACATTATCCCCGCCGACCCAAATTTATACTCTTATTACAGAAAAGGAATTGTGAAGCAAAGGGTGAGCACAAATAGCCCAGTAAAGAATATCATGACTAAAGATAATTAAATTATCAATAACTTTCATCAATAATAAATCAGAGATTCAGAACATATGGTAGATGATAAAAATTTTCAACTATAGTTGCAATGGAACGAGCAATCCATTAGAAGAGTCAAATAGACCATCAGGTCTATTATCTTCTCCATGTTAAAAGTCCACCAATAATGTTTTATCCCTCTAACATTAATCAACAATTTCTTTCCACAATCATATGAATAACTCATAATCATAATTGTGATTCTAAATTCTTCTTCGCACCCAGGACAAAGATAATTTTCATCACCTATCTTCACCTGAAACATAAAAAATCATGGTTATACCAAATCACAATTCCTGCTCATAATCATACTAATAAATTCATCTATGCACTACGGCCAAAGATATTCATTAACAATTTATTCTTTTGCTACTGTGCCAAAGACATACAACCCGTATTTTAGAAGAGTCAAGTAGAGCATGATATCTACTATCTTTTACGAATTAAAAGTGTATAATCAATATTTTATCTCTGAGACTCAGCTTAATAAATAATCCACATCATCAAAACATCCCTGCACTATAGCCAAGGATATTCATGTAATCATCAATGGTCATGATTATCTTAATAATTTACGTTATAATCATACCAATAATTGTCCATCAATGCACTACGGGCCAATGAGGACTTTTACCACATCATCTATAACATTACGGGTCATGATTATACCGAATGATCCCTGGTCATAATCATACCAATAAACAGTTCATCTATACACATAAGCCAAAGATACTCATCAATCAATAGTTCATCTTTGCACGTTAGCCAAAGACATACAACTATAAAACTAATAATTAACAGTCCATCTTTGCACGTAAGCCACAGATGACTTTCATCACAATATAAGCATGAGGATGATGACAATTATATAAGCATTAATCAAACAAAATCAAGGATAAATATTAAAGACTTTAAATTTATCCAGAGTTTAAAAATATCCAAATTGTCAATATGATACTGCTTTGTGGAGTAAAATTCAAGAATAATATTCATGTATCAAAAATAATTTGGACAGAAAAGAAATATATTTTTCGGGTAAATAGTACCCTGTGAATAGTAACTCGTGAATAGTAACTCATGAATAGTACTCCGTATTTGTACATAGTACCGTATACATAAATAATGTCATATACCCAAATAGTTCCATATACATGAATAGTGCCGTATATGTGAATAGTGTCGTATACGTGAATAGTAACCCCGACACAAAAAGATAAATGTTCACAATAAAATCCATATCAATATTTATAACAACTTAATCCAAATGTTATAAATCACTTAATAATCTCATAATCTAATATTATTAATATTACCACAATATTTTAATCATTTCTTAAATTTATAAATAATTTATTTTAATTGTTTACACTTTACTAATTAATGTATTTAATCATCCTTAAATAATAAACTCATAAGATTTCATCACCAATAACTAAAACTCTCATAAAAAATCTGCATATACCTTATATAGGATTCCCAAGCCATAAAATCCTATTTTTCAATTTCTTTTACTTTACATAACATATTTAATTCATTTACTCATAACTAGTTCATTTTCATGAAAAATTAGTCCCAAAAATATTTCTTTTCTGGGATTTAGCAGAATATAGTCCCATATTGAACATATATTTTTCTCGAAATTTTTCATATTCATTTACTATTTTTCATATGGCCAAAACTGTCGAATATTTAGACATTTATCATAAATTATACTTTTGTCCAAAAATTCCAAAATTTACAAGGTATACTCCTGTTATATACATGTACTCCCAATCTTTCACCAATTTTGGAGTTAACCACAAGGAGTTATAAGGATTTACTTTTAAAATAGTCTTTTCCCATAAAATCCATAACTCTTAATCTATACATCCAAAAATCGCCATCTTTGGACACAATATAGAAAACTCATCAAATTATCATTTCAAATTTTTCTAGAATTTTTAGGTCGAGAAAATTACGAAAACCAAAATGGATTTTCACCGCTATCGCAGTAATCCACATAATGCAGATCATTTCTACAATTTAATAAGGAATGAATACAATGATCATTCACCATGCATGCAGTAATCCACATAGACAAAGTTATTCCAACGAGAATAATAAAGAATAGAATAATGAAGAATTCATCATGCATGCGATAGACCGCATGTAGACGTGGTTATTCCCAATGTAATAATTAAGAATGGAACTGGTCATACGTAATCCGCATGAATAGGATATTCCAACGAATAATAAAAATGGAATAACAACAAATTCACCGGGCATGCGATAAAAAACGAATGCATGTGGATATTCCAATAGAATAATAAAGAATTAACCAAGTCATGCGTAATCCGCATGACAGGATATTCCAAATGAATAATAAAAAGAATGTAATAATAGAAGAATTTCACCATGTATCTTTGTGACACCCCCCAAAATAGGTATACATCACCCATTCTGAGTTGTCAATACATGATATGTAAACAACTACAACTTTATTATTATAACAAGAAAAGCTGTGAGTTTGAATACAAATATTATCTTCTGTATAATATCTATACCCAAATAAATCCTCATCACATTTATTGATACATTATTTTACAAAAATGGTGAGGATTACTAAACAACTCTCTCTATAACCATCATTCCATACCCCGACTTATACTCGCTTACATTCTCGCCTCCCGAGAAGAAAAATGGAACAAAAGGAAAAGGGTGAGCTCGACTAGCCCAATAAAGAATATTATGACTAAGATAATATACAACAAAATTATCGTTAGTCTTCAACGAGGAAAAAATATAATAGAATACAATAGACAACAAGTTTTAAATCAATATTCGCAGCGGAAATAATAATTCATTAGAAGAGTTAAGTAGAGAATGCAAACTACTATCTTATATGTATGAATTTTAAAGTTCATCGCCTATATTTTTTTTATCCTGTAACATCAATCAATATATATCCTGGGATCAAATATTCATCCTTTGCACTACGAGGCGAGGACATTCACCATTGGTCATGTTCATCTAAACACTGCTCATCTTTGCACTACGGGCCAAAGATATTCATCGAAATCATTCATCTTTTGCACTCATGAATCATTCATCTTTTGCAAAGATATTCAATAATATCATCATTTAAGACGAGGATGATGAAAATATTTTTTAAAAAGCGAATCCAATGAAACAAAATGACAAGGATTAAGGATTAAGGATTAGTACTTTGTTTTATCCACGTCCAAAAATACCCCAAAAATAATCATAGTGGTGTAAAATTCAAGAATGATCAAAACATGGATACAATCAAAGCTAGTATCCGAATAGATATTTTGACGAATGTAGAAAAATTTTCATTTTTCGATGAATAGTCACCGTGATTTAAGTGAATAATCAAGATATCGTGAATAGTCTTAGTATCGTGAATAGTAACTCCCACACCAAAAGTTCCAAATTGGATAAAAACTTGGATCAATATTTGACATAATGATATTGAAAAAATAATATCATTACGAAAAAAATAATATCCCTTACCTCGGAAGGCAATTATTTAACCGGAATAATCGATATAGGCTATATCTTGAACTTTCACCGGGATAGCAATACTCAAAGTATACTCAAAATACTCACAAGAATACGCTCGATAATATAGAGAGAAAACTTCAGATTTACGGTGTGATTTTTAATTCTAACCTAAGCACTCTATTTATAGGAAATTGCTTAGAACACCAAAAGAAAAAAATTATTATAATATTAATATATATATTAAGTTTTCTCACGCAACCTTTGAATCGATTTCCAAACCAACTAAATGTAAAATGAGGCTCACACATCAAAAAAATGTTCTTCTTTTATAAAATAATTAAAACTTCCAAAAATCAATTATTTGAACTTGAACTTCAATAATTCACAATAAATAGCCCTTTTATCGGAAAATTCAATCTTGTGTGTTTTATAGGAAATTCAATTCTCTACAACTTTGCGAAAGAAAGTTTCTCCAAATTCCAAATGTAGAAAATGACCAAAATCCATAAGCGAAGCGATTTTTCAAAGTTATAATCAAATTTCGATCGAATAAATGGGTCCATAGACATGTTTAACATGTTTTAAACATTTATTGCAACAAAAATACTCTTTCTCCTCGTATATACTCAGTATATCACACATTCATTGTAAAAATATCATCATTATTATATTATTAAAATATAATAATATATTTAAATGAATTATTTTATCGAGAAAAGATAAAATTTTAATTTTCAACAATTGTCACATAAAAAAATTTCTCCATCTATATCCACATAAAATCAATATTTTCCTCATCATATGAATCAATAATTAATTATTCACAAATAATATTACGTAATCACAATATTGACAACGAGGCGGTTCGGAAGAGGGGGCTTTCCAATAAGGATTTCTCTCTTCTTGGCGCCTTGATTAGGTGACCAAACCTCTCCTTAGAGCGAACTTTTTAGACATTGCCAATAATGTTATTTAATAATATTATTAGGATAATATGAATTATTGCTTCGATAATGAAAAATCTTGTGTAATGACAATTATTGAAACAACAACAATATAAAATATCAACGCAGACAATTATTGAATCAATAAAATCTTTGAGCAAGTAATTCTCAGTAACCATTATTGAGTAGTGCCTTCTTACGTAAGAGTCAATAATTGGTGCAATACCGTGTCTTCTTGTGCTGCAACAACGCGTATTCTTCGTGTTTTAACCACCGGGTATTCTAACGATTAATAGCAGAAACAACTACGCTGATTATTTTTAAACAACTTATATTTGTCGTTTTCTTCATTCAATCGCTTTCAGTTATGGGGCCCATAAAAAGACTAGCTGCCGTCGTTCGAATATTCTCAAACGAGCACTGAATATTCCACGACCAAACGAATATTCCCGATAATAATGATATATTTTATAACCACTTGCTTATTTTGAAATACTTGCGTATTTTACCCATAAACTATCCACATTAATCAAATCAACCCTTACTATTTCAAAATAATAAATAGAAAATTAAATTTCATTTATTAATTATTTGGGGTCTTACAACCTCCCTCCTTATGAAATTTAGTCCTCGAAATTGACATATGTACTGGTGTTTGAAAAGATGAGAATATCTCGCTTTCATTTTCGTTTCCAACTCCCAGGTCATTTCCTCAATAGCATGGTTTCTCCACAAAACTTTAACTTGTGGTATAACCTCTGTACATAGGACATGCTCTTTCCTATCCAAGATCTTGTGGTACCTCATCGTATATTAAGTCTTGGCTATCTCGTCAGGTTTCTAACTAAATGACGTGGTTCGGTTAGTCCACATATTTACGTAACAATCGATCGTGAAAAGCGTTATGAACACGCCGACATACTTGGTAGTAAAAGCGAGTCTATAGGCCACAGTTCCTACTCGATCGAGAATTTCAAATGGAATAATAAATCAAAGGTTTGAGCTTTCCTCACATCGGATTCTCGCTTTTGGAATACCAACTTCTTGCACCTCCTTCTTCATATGCATCGACTTGATTGTGTATCTTGAGCGGTTTTAACTTTATCGATTAAAGTCGATTCTACTTGTATATCATCACGTGAGTCCTAGAGCCTTTAACTCTATCTTCATCATTTGTAAGTTATACGAGATGAGTCGTTGTGTTATCAACATCGCACTTGTAAACGCATCGATCTTCTACTCAACCCGTCGGCTACCACGTTAAACTCTTCCACGATAATATTAAATGGTACGATCATAATCTTCAACGGCTCGAGCCAACGTCTTTGGCGCGTGATCGTTCATTTAGTTAAAGAAATATCGAGGTTTTAGGAAATAGGTTTTGTCTTTAGGGTCAATACAAAATTCGATTTCTCGCTTCTGGGGTAGGCTAGGAAGTCATCGGGATTACGTCAGAAAATTTATTAACGATAGAAATATCATTCAAAACTGTGACTCTCATGGTGCTTCAACCACAGCACCTCACAATGGCACCTATCAGTTTACTACCGCACAAATATGGCGTCCCCTACAAAGAGTCTGGCTTCGGTGCATCCCCATCAACGTGAAGTCACGGATAGAGGCTCTTGTATCAACTTCTACGATTGGGTTTTAACTCAAGTTCAATAGAGCCATTTGATATGAGATTTTAGAAATGAGTTTTGTCTGGGTTCAAAGTTGATACAAAATTTAATATCGGGCTTTGGGAGTAAGCGAAAGAAATTCTTCAGAAATACGTCGGGAAAAATCAATAACAACAGAATATTATTCAAATCGGCGTGTCTTTATTCAAATCCATAACATGGACTAAGAAAGCTTGACATTAGTTTTCAATAAACAAATGGCTTTATAATTTAATATGAAAGAGTTTGACTTCAATGGTTTGGTTGCTTGAATTGAATAACAGTTGCTTAAGAATATGAAAACTAATAACCTTATGAAAGCAATCAATTTTGGCATGATGAGTAGTTAACCTTAAAATCACATCAAAAACAAATATCTCTATAGAAATAAGGTTAACAGGTAATGTGATAGTGCCAACCTGAATCAAGCAAGATTTCTAAACAACGGATGTAATAAAAGTTTCTCTAACGAGTCTCCATAAATAGGTCAAATTCTAATTTCTCCGTGAGACAAGTTCAAGCGTTGAGCGCAAAGCAAGAGAGATAAAAGAACGGGTAGAACCCCAGGTATCTAGTAAGGTATAAACTTAGCAAGAATTTATATTTAACTAATCCGTAATACCTTCGTTCGGGTTCTCGATATTACGACCGATCAAACGCCTTCCAGGAACCACTAATTTTGACTTATCCGGAAGTACCCTTGGAGTCACTATTCCCGTGGAACTAGGTTTTGCTACGGAACAATCCCGAGCTATGTGGCCTTCCTTTCCACAGTTGTAACATACACTGGATTGTTGTGGACAGTTTGGGCTGATATGTCCTTCCTTCCCGCATTTGTAACATCTAACCGGCGGTCGTTCTCTCTCTAAATTTGTTGTTGGTCTTTGGTCTTTGTTCTTTGATGTCTTCCGTCATTGTTGAATCTTCTCTTTACGAAATTTCCACTTGAGTCACCTCTCTACTATCATGGCCACGATTACCACCCGAGTGGTTCTAGCCTTTGTCCGTATTCTTTCCTCCCCACTTGGTCATCGTTACGATGATCGCCTTCACCGATATGACCACAGTTGTGGTCCCTCGGTTGAACATACTGTTATCATGCTCTAATAATTGAGCCCTATTTACAACATCTGAATATAAAGAAAATTTATGAGAGATAAGATATTGTCCGAATCTCGGGTTTTAGACCCTCGAAACATATCGCGTCATTCGTTCCTCGTTTTCCACCAAATGAGGTGCAAACTGGACAACTCCATGAAATTTTGCTTCATACTAGACACCGCCATGTTGTTCTGCTCGGTGTTTAAAATCTTTCCCAAGACATGTTGGGTGCATCTGGTGAGAGTGCGCTTCACGATTCCCACCAATAATCCGCTTCACTACTGAAACATAAAGGTGGCGAATGGAACCTTCATTCCTCCGTGCATCCCAAGACATTAAATATCTTGGTAATTTGCTTTACCCATTTTACGCTTTGATCGGATCCGGCTTTCCATGGAAATCTGGTGGTCCCAACTCCTTGAATCGCTTGGTTGTGATGAGCCATCAGCGTTCTTATCATTTCCACCGTATTATGGATAGGGCTGCCTTGCTCGTTGTTGCATGAATTGCTCCTTAAAGCGCTTAGCGCGGTGGCCGTCAGAGAGTTATCAATGTTTCTACCGCATTTTGGACGAGGCGCCCTTTGCTGTTGTTGCATGAATTGCATAAAGCCTCGACCATCTCATCATTCACTATTTCATCGGTGTTATTATTTTTTCATGAGGATTATTGTCCTTTGGTTTGCATATTTTCACGATTATTGATCTGTGGAGACTCAACGGTCTCCATGCTCCATTAACTTATCTCAACATTTTCGGATGCCATTTTCAAATCGCCACAAAACAAGGGTTAATTAAATAAATTAACATATCACATAATATCCCTATATTATGACTGACCAACAAATAAGCTTAGGTAGGACATCTAGCGAAGGATTTACTCGTCTCTCCCTCCTAGTTCTATTCCCCGATCTCCTTGAGAGATCATATCCTAAGCTCGATACCAACCGTGACACCCCCAAAATAGGTATACATCACCCATTACGAGTTGTCAATACATGGTACGAAACAACTACAACTTTATTATTACAACAAGAAAAAGCGTGAGTTTGAATACAAATATTATCTTCTAGACAATATCTATACCCAAATAAATCCTCATCACATTTATTGATACATTATTTTACAAAAATGGTGAGGATTACTAAACAACTCTCTCTAAAACCATCATTCCATACCCCAGGCATACTTCGCTTTGCATTCTCGCCTCCCGAGAAGAAAAATGGAACAAAAAGGAAAATGGTGAGCTCGACTAGCCCGATTAAAGAATATTATGACTAAGATAATATACAACAAAATTATCGTTAGTCTTCAACGAGGAAAAATATAATAGAATACAATAGACAACAAGTTTTAAATCAATATTACGCAATGAAAATAATAATTCATTAGAAGAGTTAAGTAGAGAATGCAAACTACTATCTTATATGTATGAATTTTAAAGTTCATCGCCTATATTTTTTTTTATCCTGTAACATCAATCAATATATATCTGGATCAAATATTCATCCTTGCACTACTGAAAAGCAAGGACATTCACCCGATTAGTCATGTTCATCTAAACACTGCTCATCTTTGCACTACGGGCGAAAGATATTCATCGAAATCATTCATCTTTGCACTACAGCCAAAGATATTCATCATAAATCATTCATCTTTTGCACTACGTGCCAAAGATATTCAATAATATCATCATTTAAGACCGAGGATGATGAAAATATTTTTAAAAAACGAATCCAAAGAAAACAAAATGACAAGGATTAAGGATTAAGGATTCGTACTTTGTTTTTATCCACGTCCAAAATACCCCAAAAATAATCATAGTGGTGTAAAATTCAAGAATGATCAAAACATGGATACAATCAAAGCTAGTATCCGAATAGATATTTTGGACGAATGTAAAAATTTTCATTTTTCGATGAATAATCTTAGTGATATTCGTGAATAATCTCAGATACGTGAATAAAGTCTGAGTATCGTGAATAAGTAACCCCTACACCAAAAGTTCCAAATTGGATAAAACTTGGATCAATATTTCAAAGATAATGATATTGAAAATAATATCATTACGAAAAAAAATAATATCCCTTACCTCGGAAGAGCAATTTTTAATCTGGAATACTAGATATAAAGCTATATCTTGAACTTTCACCGGATAGCAATACTCAAAGTATACTCAAAATACTCACAAGAATACGCTCGATAATATAGAGAGAAAACTTGGTTTACGGTGTGATTTTTAATTCTAACCTAAGCACCTATTTATAGAAATTGCTTAGAACACCAAAGCGAAAAAATTATTATAATATTAATATATATATTAAGTTTTCTCACGAACCTTTGAATCGATTTCCACCAACTAAATGTAAAATGAGGCTCACACATCAAAAAAAAACGTTTTCTTTTATAAAATAATTAAAACTTCCAAAAATCAATTATTTGAACTTGAACTTCAATAATTCACAATAAATAGCCCTTTTATCGGAAAATTCAATCTTGCGTGTTTTTTATAGGAAATTCAATTCTCTACAACTTTGCGTAAGAAAGTTTCTCCAAATTCCAAATGTAAAATGACCAAAATCCATAAACGAAAGCGATTTTTCAAAGCTATAATCAAATTTCAAATAATAAATGGGTCCATAGACATGTTTAACATGTTTTAAACATTTATTGCAACAAAAATACTCTTTCTCCTCGTATACTACCATATATCACACATTCATTGTAAAAATATCATCATTATTATATTATTAAAATATAATAATATATTTAAATGAATTATTTTATCGAAAAAAAGATAAAATTTTAATTTTCAACAATTGTCACATAAAAAAAATTTCTCCATCTATATCCACATAAAATCAATATTTTCCTCATCATATGAATCAATAATTAATTATTCACAAATAATATTACGAATCACAATATTGACAACGAGGCGGTTCCTCAGAAAGGGGGCTTTCGAATAAGGATTTCTCCTTCTTGGTAGCGCAATTAGGTGACCAAACCTCTCCTTGGATGAACTTTTTAGACATTGCCAATAATGTTATCTAATAATATTATTCAGATAATATGAATTATTGCTTCGATAATGAAAAATCTTGTAATGACAATTATTGAAACAACAACAATATAAAATATCAACGCAACAATTATTGAATCAATAAAATACCGAGCGAATTATTCTGTAACCATTATTGAGTAGTGCATTCTTACGTAAGAGTCAATAATTGGTGCAATACCGTGTGTCTCTTGTGCAACAACTTCAGACATCGTGTTTTTAACCAATGAATTATTCTAACAAAGTAAATGGTAACAACTACGCCAGTTATTTTTAAACAACTTATATTTGTCGCTTTCTTCATCCAATCGCTTTCCGTTATGGGGCCCATAAAAGATCCCAAGGTGAATATTTAATATTCCCAACGATGACGAATATTCCACGACCAAAACGAATATTCCCAAACAATAATGAATATTTTATAACCACTTGCTTATTTTGAAATACTTGCGTATTTTACCCATAACTATCCACATTAATCAAATCAACCCTTACTATTTCAAAATAATAAATAGAGAAAATTAAATTTCATTTATTAATTATTTGGGGTCTTACATATGCAGTACTTTGCATAGACATGTTATTCCAACATAATAATAAGGAATGGAATAACAATAACTCTCTTCATGAATACGAAAGAAATAATACCCCTTACCTCAAAAGAAGACTGGATACTGGAATAGTGAGGTAACAGACTTCTGTTCTTCTTTTTCTCTATAAATTCTCTCTATAATAATTGCTTTATAGCTTTAGTGAATTGGTGAGAAATGAAGAAAGAATGAACTTCTATTTATAGGAAAATATAGTTTTGATAATTGCACATTTTGATGCTCGAAATATTACAGTATAATACCTTCCTCTTTTTCTTCATTTTTAATTTAGTCCTGCAACTATTATCAAACTTGCACCACCTCCCCTAATAGTAAATAATGTGAATCAATAGTTCAATCATGTGAATCAATAGTTATAATCATGTGAAAATATGAATTACAATATAGTACCTCCATCTATACCTCCATTTTTAACTTAGTCATGCAAGTATTATCAATCTTGCACCACCTCCCCTAATAGTATAAGAATGTGAATCAATAGTACACACATGTGAATAAATAGTTATAATCATGTGAATTAATAGCAATTAATTGCTCATTTATTCGATTAATTACTCGATTGGTCAATATAACCTCCAGACATAAATTATTATCGAAATAAATGCGATTTCCACTAACACTAACAATCCCAACACAATGAAAATGTTTTTTTCAAAAATTTCATCTTTGAAATTTTTTCCGAAAAATTTGACTTTTTCCGACACAATGGAAGTTTGACTTTTTCCGAAAAAGTCAACTGTTGACTTTTTTGGCCAAAAAGTCAACCCCGACAAATTTTGTGTTTATAGTCTATTTCTACTAATTTCATCGTTCCGGACTCAAATATCACGTCCGAGTCTCCAAATTCAACTCCGAACTCAAATTCAATTTTTAATAACATTCATCATTAATATTATAACTCATAATATTTAACAACCAGGTCGTTCCCAAGAAAGAGGGGGCTTTCCGATAAGGATTTCTCATTATTGGTGCACAATTAGGTGACCAAATCTCTCCTTGACAGAACTTCTAGATATTATCAATATTGCAAATAATAATATGAATAACTTTGTCGTCTCAATTATTGATTTAATACTATAACATATTATGCAGATGCTACTGTGACAATAATTGAATCAATAATATGAGAGATATGATGCAGCAATTACTGTAGCAATAATTGTGTATAACTGAGTGACTTTTCACGTAAGCATCAATAATCAATACCGTGTGCTACTATGCAACCACGCGTATTACTATACTTTTACTACCCATTATTTTATGAAAACTTTCTTACTTTGAAAATTTTTCAAATATCATCCTTAACTTTAACCTTTTATCAATTTAACCATTTACCAAAATAGAAAAATTGAATACTTTTATTTCATAAAATTCGGGATCTCACATATACCAAATCACAATTCCTGCTCATAATCATACTAATAAATTCATCTTTGCACTACGGCTAAAGATATTCATTAACAATTCATCTTTGCACTACAGGAAAAAGACATACAACTATATTTTAGAAGAGTCAAGTAGAGCATGATATCTACTATCTTTTACGAATTAAAAGTGTATAATCAATATTTTATCGCTGAGACTCAGCTTAATAAATAATCCACATCATCGAATCATCCCTGCACTACGGCCAATGATATTCATGTAATCATTAATGGTCATGCTTATACCGAATAATCCCTAGTTATAATCATACCAATAACTGTCAATCAATGCACTACGGGCCAATGAGGAATTTTACCACATTATCTATAACATTACGGGTCATGATTATACCGAATGATCCCTGGTCATAATCATACTAATAAACAGTTCATCGATGCACATAAGCCAAAGATACTCATCAATCAATAGTTCATCTTTGCACGTAAGCCAAAGATATATAAGCAGAAAACTAATAATCAACAAATCCATCTTTGCACGTAAGCGAAAGATGACTTTCATCATAATATAAGCATGAGGATGATGACAATGATATAAGCATTAATCAAACGAAATCAAGGATAAATATTAAAGACTTTAAATTTATCCAGAGTTTAAAATTATCCAAATTGTCAACATGATACTGCTTTGTAGAGTAAAATTCAAGAATAATATTCATGTACCAAAAATAATTTGAATGAAAAGAAATATATTTTTCGTAAATAGTACCCATGATAGTACCTATGAATAGTACTTCGAGAATAGTACCTCGTGAATATCCAGCATGAAAAGTACCCCAAATACCCGAGTGAATAATATTCGGGTGAATAGTAATTTGGATGAATAGTAACCAGTGAATAGTAACTCATGAATAGTACTCCGACACGAAAAGTACCCCGAATACCCGAGTGAATAATACTAGAGTGAATAGTAACCGGGTGAATAGTAACCCATGAATAGTAACTCGTAAAAAAAAACCCAAAGAAAATGATATTCCAAGACGAGTACAAAAGAAATGATATCTCATGCGAGTATAATAGAATATACGAAACTACAAATGGATTTTCACCCGCCATGCGGTAATCCACGTAGACAAATCATTTCCACAATTTAATAAAGAATGAATACAAAGGATCATTCACCATGCATGTGGTAATCCACATAGACAAAAGTTATTCAACGAATAATAAAGAATGGAATAATGTAAGAATTCACCATGCATGCGATAGACCGCATGCAGACGAGTTATTCCCAATGTAATAATAAAGAATGGAACTTAAGTCACGCGTAATCCGCATGATGCATGTGATATTCCAACAGAATAATAAAGAATGGAACCAGGTCATGCGTAATTCGCACATACAGGATATTCCAACAAAATAATAAAGAATGAAATAACAACAGAATTCATTAGGCATGCAATAGACCATACAGACAGGTTATTCCAACAGAATATTAAAGAATGGATTAACAGAAGAATTTCACCATGTTTGCGGTACTTCACATAGACAGGTTATTCCAACATAATAATAAAGAATGAAATAACAACCCTTACGAGTATTGAAAGAAAATAACTCTCTTCATGAATATGAAAGAATAATACCCCTTACTATAATAATAATATCCCTTACCTTAGAAGAAATTGGATACCGGAATAGTGAGGTAGCAGACTTCTGTTCTTCTTTCTCTCTATCATTTCTCTATAATAATTGCTCTTGTGAGACTTAGTGAATTGGTGAAGAATAATGAAGGAATGAGCTTCTATTTATAGGAAAATATAGTTTCCATAATTGCACATTTTGGAGCTCAAAATATTACAGTATAATACCTTCATCTTTTCCTTCATTTTTAATTTAGTCATGCAAGTATTATCAAACTTGCATCACCTCCCCTAATAGTAAATCATGTGAATTTTGACACCCCCAAAACAAGGTACTTCATTCCTGACAACCAAAGTTTAAGTTTTTAATTACTAATTATTACTACTCGAAACTCGCGAGCACATAAGTTATAATCACGTAAGCACATAAGTGTTTTATTACTTTCTCCTTGAAACTCGATAAGAGTTCATCACTATCTTTTTGAAGGTTACTTCCTAAGGCTTTTCCCCCACCTAAGGTTCATAACCTAAGGCTTTGATACCAACTTGTGACACCCCCAAACCCAGGTACTTCATTCCCACAGGATCTGGTGTTCACTTGATCAAACATTCATATCTAACTACCCAATCATAATAAAATTGAATAAATAAAAACCTTCCCCATTAAAGGGTTACATAATAAAAATCTCCCAGGTTGTCTAACCTTTAAATACAATCATTCAAATGCGGAAAATAAATAAACTTCATTACAACCATTCAATTAAAATCTGATAATAAATTATCAACATATTACAAGTCTTCAAGAGTGAGCAAACAAAGCTCACTTGAAACAACAATGAATAAAAATCTTTACAACAATTGTCAATTGAGAGGCTTGATAGAATTAATAATATGATTTATCAACATTCAGAAGTATATAACTGAGGGTCCTAAGACCACGAACTATGTCCATAGTTATAAGTAATTTTTCAACTTAAACTTTAACATTAATAAGACTATAGGGACTCCTCGTACTTAGGGGGATCAGCCCTTCGTACAATGTATTGTGCACAAACATTTCAACGCTAAGCGTAAATTACCCCTAATAATAGGGTTGTTCATCTCAATATTTAGAGTACAAGTCCGCCCCAAAGTGAGTTTGGTTTGGATACATTTCAAGGTAATTTGGGATATAACGAACATCAACTAAGGGATTAGTTGAATTAAATTAACAACATCATGCTATGGAATAATCATAACTGAATCGACATGGTAAGTTAAATCATGCTATAGGAATGATCTAATAGCATACATATTGAATAACTATAACACACCTTGCTTGAACAATATTAAGCTAAGGTTACTTAGAATTGAGTACTAAGCATGCATAGCAACTTGAATAATAAAATTGTACAACATTAGAATATATATAAATTTACATGCTAAACAACAAGTTAAATACAAGAATAACTTGCTCAATGTCAAATCAATGTTTAGAAACCTTGCATCATTATATCGTAATCGAATTGGAAATAATAATCGGCTTAACAAGATAATAGATTAGAAAACTTGCCTAGCTCATAGGCTAAACCGAACAATTCGAATCACAATACCCTATAAATATATATGTCATCATGACATAGTTAGTCACTACCACGTAACTAAATACATTCATCATATCGAGTTGATTTTCAATCATATAAATCGAATTACAAGCAAGTTAATTGCTAATAACATGCTTATTCATGGTATAAAAATACTAAAATCATAATTTAACAGTCCTACTATTAACACACAACAATTCCTTTAAATTTTGAGTACAAAGTTAAGACTGTCGAGACCATTACTCGCTAACTTCGCACTTTGTGGCGCCCACAATTTATCTTTGTGGGTCATACTGCATGGCATGGATGATGATATGACTGACGCGATAATTAAACTATGAAGCCATGGCATGATGGTATCGAGTCATGCTGCGGTGCCACAAATGTCTTTTACTAAGTCACGTTAACGGCAATAATCTAGAACTTCTACGGATGCCTTCGACAACAGTATAACAAAAGCCAATTTTGTCCTACATGCTCCTTTCTAACAGTCTAATTATCACATAAATCATATAAAGACTTCATATAAACATATTTCAAAGACTCTAAACATGTTTTTACCCATAAAACAACATAAACAACGAATTTAAAACATCCAATTTCACTATTTTTGATAAAAACTTACTTTTTGATAGTTTTAATGAAAAACCACACTATGATTTTGTTTTTCAACCAAAACAGTTAATTCAAAGCATTTTATCAATGTTTATACATACTCTATCAATTTAAATAGTCAATTTATCAACTACACAACTAATTAGCCCTCAATTTCCACTTTAAATTAACCCATATTCATTCACACAAACTCTCTGTAAAATATTTTTCTTCACAAACTACATACATAACTACAATTCATTGATCATAATCATATATAACTTATGAAAATAACTTTACAATAATAGTTTATCATATGAATACACATAAAATCAACAATTTACCCTATCACAAGAATTTTACAGAGAACTAGGAGAAGAGAAAACTAGAACTTTAAAAGGGTAGGAGAATACCTTGATTGTAGAAGATGATGGCTATCCCATTTGATTATCAAACTTCTTTCCCCCAATTCTTTTCTCAAATTCTCTTGCCTTTCTTCCTCTCTTCTTTTCTCTCTCACTTTTATTCTTCTCTTCTTCTTCTTCCTCTAAGTCTTTCTTTTCTTCCTAACTCTATCTAGTGTACTAGATATCTAACGTATGATAATAATAATAATAATAATAATAATAATAATAATAATAATAATAATAATAATAATAATAATAATAATAATAATAATATTAAATATATAATATAATACTAACTTAACTGACATCAGTTATAATTTTTGAAATCAAAAGCCATAAGGCTTGTTTGGCTAACCACTAAAAAGATAATCAATTAATCATTATGCCTTGTTTGGTAAAACACAATTAGATTAAAGACTTAATAGACATTAGGCCTTGTTTGGCAAAAATTGAATTAAACTCCCTTAATTCATTTTAGTAAGTCCTTTATAGTAAGGTTATTTGTCACACTTTAATTTAATTAAATTAATTCTAAAAACAATTTATTAAATTACTTTAATACATATATCAATACTACCAAAACTATAATTTTCTTTAATCCACTAACACATCCTTTTAATTTACAAATTCAAATTAAAATATAATAATTTATTTAAACTCTCTAACTTAGTAATTAAATTAAATTAGAATATACTAATTAATTTCCTTAATTATTTACTTAACAAATAATTAATCACATCGAATCAAATTTGAACAATTATTTATTCAACAATAAACACATCCATTAAATACTTATATAATTCAATAAATATTTAATATATCAATTTATAAAATTCTGGAATGTTACATCATTCCCTCCTTACAAGGATTCTGTCCTCAGAATCACAATTCAAACAATTCATTCGTCACATGAATCAATAGTAAATCATGTGAATTAATAGTTCTAGACATGTGAAAATATGAAATACAGTATATTACCTCCATCTATAGCTCCATTTTTAACTTAGTCATGCAAGTATTATCAATCTTGCACCAACTCCCCTATTAGTACAAAAATGTGAATCAATAGTACACACATGTGAATAAATAGTTATAATCATGTGAATTAATAAAAATTAATTGCTCATTTATCCGATTAATTACCCGATTGGTCAATATAACTTCCAGACATCAATTATTATCGAAATAAATGTCGATTTTCACTAACACTAATAATTCCAACACAATGGAACTATCAATTTCATCTTTAATCAATACGAACTTATTTATCATTAATATTATAATTTACAATATTTAACAACCATGTCGTTCCCAAGAAAGAGGGGGCTTTTCGATAAGGATTTCTCCTTATTGGCGCGCAATTAGGTGACCAAACCTCTCCTTGACAAAACTTATAGACATTGTCAATATTGCAAATAATAATATGAATAACGTTGTCATCTCAATTATTGATTTAATAATATAACATATTATACGATGATCTCTTGACAATAATTGAATCAACAATATGAGAGAGATATGATGCGTTAAATTATCGTAATAATAATTAAGTATAACTGAGTGACTTCTTACGTAAGCATCAATAATCAATACTGTGTGCTACTATTCAACCACGCGCATTACTGTACTTTTACTACAAGGTAGTTCAATAGTTTTAACGGTAACACTTTCGCCGTTATTTTTATAAAAAGATATTTCTGTCGTTTTCTAACTATGACGATACTTCCGTTGGGGGGGGGGGGGGGGGTTCACCAATGATTGTGCCGTCGTACGAATATTCCCCGACCAAACGAATATTTTATAATAACTTGCATACTTTGCAAAATTTTCACATATCACCCTCAACTTTAACCTTTTCTCAATTTAACCATTTACTAAACATAATAATTATAAGAAATTTGAATACTTTCATTTCATAATTTTGGGATCTCACACTTTGTATTTACAACTGTCCTGACTCTTTGTATTGGTAACTGGCCAAGCCACGTCTAAGTTAAGCTTCAGATAAGTTTACGCTATATTCCTAAGGCTAAGAGTTAAGAAACAGAGAAGTAGAGAAGTAGAGAAGAAAAGAGAAAGTGAGAGGAAGAGAAGAAGAAATTTTATGTGAAGGTTAGAGAATTAAAGAAAAAAAAAACAAGAAGATTGTTCAAGTTTTCTAACTAATCAAAGGTAATAATCTAGTTTTAAACTCTAGTTGTGTTGTCTTAAAATTACTTCACTGTAATTGAGTTTTGATGATGAATTTCTTGATATAATTATGGATATGAATAATTCGTTATATGTAATCTATAATTGGTTTTGGGTTATCAAAATCTTGAAAAATATGATGAAGAAGAGGAAATTGAGTTATTGATGAAATATATATGTTATGGCTTAGTTGGAGTCAAAAATTGATGGTTAGATCATGTATATAATCTGAAATTGATAATAGATGTTGTTAGTATGTTGAAAAACGAAAACAACAAAGTTTAAACAGATTGATTTGGTTAGGAATCGAATCCGTGGTGAATGATTACACTAAATATGTTAAAACATGTAAAACTAATATGAACATGAATTTTGAGTGAAGATTTAGGTTTGTTAATGTTTCTTTAAATTATTAAAATTCTAGTATGTTGTATTTCTATGAATTATGAATCCATAAAATCAAAAACGGACTAATTTGGATGTGTATAACTCATGTTATGAAGATTAGAAGGAGAAAAGGTTCAAAAAAGATGTGTACAACTGTGCTATGCCCTAAGTCTTTTGGGGCGCAGATTCCTTCTAAGGCGCAGCTGCACTGTGTCCAAGGCTTAATTGGGCGCAATTGTGCTCTAGGTTTGTCCGGTGTGACTGTTTTGACCTCTTATAGTAAAACAACCATTACGTTTTTATACGAACTCCGATTAAGGTGATTTAGGATGATTCAGAAAGATAACAAATAGAAATACAACTTTCATTCTTTATTTTTTTTTGATTTGAGGTCGGGAAAAAGGGTCAAAATGGACATCTTTGGGACTATTGTGTTTTCGAAGGCAATCGGAGGGCATCGGGCATGCACGTATGCAAGTGTAGTGCTTTTGACGATAAAAGATGTTGTTCTAAGTTATAAAACATGAATGTTAGTAAATATAATGATGCTTAACATTAATAAATGATGCATTAGATAAGTTGTATAAGCATACTAAGCATACACAAGAAAGACAAATCAGGCGTGTAACGAATGAACGTCGAAACGCCATGACAAGTGTTAATGAACGTAAAAAGTGTTTTAAGTCAAATGAAATGAATATTATAAGATTTAAAATGGGATTAATATAAAACTAATAATGATTCCTAGAAAGACTTAAACACTTGAATGAACTTCGTGTGTGACCTAAGAAGAAATATAGTGAGATATAAGTCGAAAGTTGAAACAATCAAATTGAACATTGTGTATTGATAATAGGAAGGGTTATGAGATGTAGAGTAAAGTTTACATTACAACTACTATGCATTGCTATGTGACTAATAGTTGATGTGTATGATTATATAATTGTGTAGGGCACGTGAAGTGTAGATAGTTGTAAGTTGTTAAACTATTATTGGTAAACAATGATTAAGGCAAGTCTTTTAGTTCCTATTTGCTATGTGAACTTGATGATGAACTGTTTTAAATCTTTATTGCAAATAGCATGATGTGTTGTATATATGTTGAAAGTATGAAACGTTAAAGTCAATTTATGACTACGTTGATTGAGTAATGAATGCTGATCGAGTAAGGAACTCAATCTTTATACTTGTTATATGAACTGCAGTATGTATGTTATGTTAGTCCAATGTTTATGAGATGTATGATAAGCATGTTTTTATGTGCTACGTGATGTATAAAAACTATTAGATTTGCTAGTCTGTCGAGCTCAACCTTGCAAATAATCATTTTTGCAGGTTAAGTATTGGAGGTAAAACTATGTGCTTCTTGAATGACGTGGATCATAATTAATAATACATGAAGATTAATATTTTAGCTAAAGATTATTTTTTCCTTAAACCATGATTAAGGTTCATGACATGTACTCAATATTTTATGATGTATATTTTATGTTGAGTTGTAAAGTTAAAGTTTTAGATGTTCGATGTATAAAGGATATCGATTTGATATGCAAGTATATATATATATTAACTTTGATAAAGTGAATCATGGATTATATATGATTCAAAGACATATAGATGATAAAGGTTTTGATTCAGGAAATTAAAGTAAGAAGATATAAAAGTTTAAATTATTCTGCATTTTATTAAGCTTAACATCGAATAATGATGTAAAATCAGAAGTTAGACGTGTTATTAACGACCGAAGTCGATAATTGAATTGTATAAATTTTGGGGTCGTTACAGTGATCATACTACTGATGAGATAATCCTTTTAGTAAATGGATCTGGAATGTTTTTCTGAGAGTCCACTCTCTTTAAGGTGACATCTCCTCTTTCAATGATCTCTTTAATCAAATGAAAGTGTCGCAACACATGTTTGTATTTATGATGAGACTTAGGTTCTTTAGCTTATGCAACAACCCAAGTGTTCTCACAATATAAAGACATTGATCCTTGAATGCTAGGAACCACTACAAGTTCTGTAATGAACTTATATCTAAACAACTTCCTTTGCAGCTTCCTTTGCAGTTATGTACTCTGCCTCTGTCATTAAATCAACAACTTTTTTTTTGCTTAGAACTCTTTCAACCCACTACAGCACAATTCAAGATAAACCAGAAATAGATTTGTTATCGTCTTGGTCAGTCTGAAAACTAAAGTCTGTATAGCCCTCTAGTTTCAAATCAGACCCACCATAAAGTAAAAGCACATCCTTAGTCCTTCTTAAGTACTTTAGGATGTTTTTCACTGCCTCCCAATGATCTTTTTCAGGATTTGACTGATATTTGCTTGTCACACTTAGTGCATAAGCAACATCAGGTCTCACACATATCATCTTATACATGATAGATCCTATCGCAGGAGCATGAGGTATCTTACTCACGATGTCTCTCTTTTCTGGTGTTTTTAGGACATTTTCTTGAAGAGATGCACTCAATGGTTCATCGGTATGAGACCTCTCTTGGAGTTTTCCATTCTAAACATATTTTTCATCAAATCAATATACGGTCATTGGGTCAAGTCGAGTATCCCTATAGATCTTTATCCCAAAATATAGGATGATTCTCCCAAATCTTTCATGGAGAAATGTTTAGACAACCATATCTTTACTGATTGTAGCATTGGTATGTCATTCTCAATAAGTAGTATATCATCAACATATAGTAATAAGAATGTTACAACGCTCCCACTGACCTTCTTGTACACACATGGTTCATCCTCATTTTTGATAAAATTAAACTCTTTGATTATCTCATCAAAATGAATTTTCCATCTTTGAGAAGCTTGATTTAATCCATAAATAGATCGGTGTATCTTACATACTTAATTTGCTTCATCTCTTAAAAATCTCTCTGGTTGTATCATATATACATCATTTTCAAGTTTCCCATTGAGGAATGTTGTCTTCACGTCTATCTAATCTGTTAGATCTCGTAATCATAGTAAGTTATTATCGTAAGAAAAATCAGAATGGACTTTACCATTACAACGGGTTAGAAGGTTTCATCATAGTCAACTCTTTGCCTTTGTTTGAAACCTTTTACCACCAGTATGGCCTTATAGGTCTCCACCTTTCCATCTGCTCTAGTTTTTCTCTTAAAGACCTATTTACACCCTATAGAATTAATGCCTTCCAGAGGGTTAACCAAAGTCCATACTTAATTTTCATACATGGAGTCTATTTCAAATTTCATGGTCAATTTTCATTTCTCAGAGTCTTTAATACTCATAGCCTCATCGTATGCTACTGGATCATAATCCTCTATGATGCGTACCTCATCATCATCATCTATGATGAATCCATACCTTTCAGGTATCTTTGGCAGTCTTCCATATTTATGATTTGGTTATGTTACAATAGGTTTCTCTACTTGGACAGGTACCTCTATGTGACTTGTAGTGCTTTATGATTCTTGAACTTCTTCAAGATCTATTTTCCTCCCACTAGTCCCTTCAAAGATAAACTCTTTTTCCAAGAAGGTAGCATTTTTCGCAACGAACACTTTTTGCTTAGTAGGATTATAAAAATAATACCCCAAAATTTCTTTAGGATGTCTCACAAATATGCACCTGTCAGATCTTGTCCCAAGCTTTTGAAACTTTTTCATAAAAGTTGGATAACCCCAAATCTTAAAATACTTAAGACTAGGTTTCCTCCCTGTCCATAACTCATATGGAGTCTTAGTGACATATTTTGAAGGTACCTTATTTAGCAGATATGCAGCTGTTTCTATGGTGTAACCCCAAAATGATATTGGAATATCGTTAAAACTCATCATGAGTCGCATCATGTCCAACAAGGTACGATTTATCTTTTCAGATACACCTTTCAATTGTGGCCTACCAAGACGCGTCCATTGTGAAAGAATACCATTATCTTTGAGATGATTTAGAAACTCATTACTCAAGTATTCCTCTCCTCGATCCGATCTAAGAATTTTAATACTTTTGTCAGTTTGTTTCTCTAATTCACTTTTGAATTCTTTAAATCTTTTAAATGATTCAGGCTTGTATTTCATCAAATACAAATATCCAAATCTCAAATAATCATTAGTGAATCTTTTAAATGATTTAGGTTTGTATTTCATCAAATACACATATCCAAATCTCGAATAATCATCAGTGAATGTAATGAAATATGAATACCCTTCTCTAGCATGTGTTTTCATAGTTCCACAGACATCAGTGTGTACCAACTCTAACAACCTTGTAATTTTCTCTTTATGTCCACTAAATGGAGATTCTGTTATCTTACCCACAAGAAAAGATTCACAAGTTAGATATGATTCATAATCAAATGAAAGTCCATCTTTATGCAACTTGTTTAGTCTTTTTTCATTAATATGACCGAGTTTACAATGTCGTATACGAAGTTATAATTATAATTAACATCATTTCTTTTTTTACTAGTTTATTCAATTTGCAAAATATTTTCATGTAAGTCAAATACATAAAGTTCATCAAGTAATCTACCAGTTTCAAACAAAACACCATTATTATAAATAGAAAAGCTATTGTTCTTAATTATAATATCAAAACCTTACTTGCCTAACAACAGAACAGAAATAATGTTTCTTATGAGAACTGGAACATAGTAACAATTTACTAACTTAATAGACTTTCCCGTAGACAATGCTACATTATAATTTCGTACAACTAATGCAACAATCTTTTCTTCATTCCGCACGCGCGAGATTACTTCTCTTTTGTTTAGCTTTCTACTTCTACTTAGACCCTACATAGAATTGCATATATGAGAACAATAATCGATATCTAATACTCAATTAGAACTTTGACTTACTGAAAGATTTATTTCAATCATGAACAAACCTGTATCTGTAGCTGAAGCTTCACCAAGCTTCTTCTGCTTAGCCTCTACAAGATACTCCTTGCAATTTCTTTTCCAGTGTCTAGACTTATTGCAGTGAAAACAAACCCCTTTGCTATTAGCATCAACCTTCTTCTTGTCCTTGGTTTGTTCCTTTCCTTTTTCCTTCTTCTTTTTCTTCTTTTAAGAAGAAACTTTGGTCCTATTTCTTTTCTTGTAAGACTCATCTACTAATAAGACTTGGTCTTTCTTATGACACCTCCAAATTCGGGTACTCGAACTTCCCACAGATTTAGTGTTCACTCACCAAATATATTTAACATTTAATTACCCATAATAATGATAACAATAAAATTGAAATAGAAATCCTCCCAATATAGGGTTACAACAACTTAAACGAATAAATCTTAGGTTATCTAACCTTAATACATCAATATGGAAACATCATAAATAAACAAGTCTTAAACATTACATCATAAGTCTTAATATAAACATTCTCAAATATTAAATGAGTCTTCATCATTTTCTTGCTTTTCTCTTGCCCTTACTTATGGATGACTCGTCAACTCTTTTAATCTTAGTTGCAATGTTATTATGCAAGAGTGAGCAATGATTGCCTATAAGTTTAACAATAGAATAATAATAATAACATGTGAATAAACAATGGATACTGAACCAAAAGAAATCTCAGCTTTTGAATCAAGATTAGAACATGAATCAAAAGTACATCTGAGGGTCATAAGACCATGAACTATGTCCCAGGTCATCAAGTATTTCTACTTAAAATCTTTAACAGTCGTACGACTATATGAACCTAACTTCTCTTACTTAGGGGGATCAATCATATGTACAATGTATGTGCACAACATCTTAACGCTATCGCGTAAAATAATCCCCTGTATCAGGGTTTTTCATCTCAACTTTGACATTAGAGTCCGCACCAAAAGAAGTTTGGTTTGGATGGATCTCAAGGTAAATTTTGTAAAGCCCCCAAATCCAGGTACTTGAAACCCAAACTCGGTGCTTCACGATACCATTTCTATGAGCGGAATATTACTAATAATAATAACAATAATATAAATAACAAACTTAATTTACATAATTATCAGAGTCTAGCTTCCAAGTACGTAACCTTTATTACATTTATTATATAGGATGATAGATAATATATATCATTGTCTTAATAATATCAAACTATTACATAAACTACCACAAATCTTATTTGGTTAGCTTTCCTTTTCCTTTGTTTTTGCATGAGCCTTCTAGTTCTTCATACTTAGCTGAAAACATTTAAATTAAGCAAGGATGAGCATTTGAGTGCCTAACAAGTATTAACAATTATAAATATTAGCTGAAAGAATTAAATGTTTTCTTTGTACTACCCTTCTACAAAAAATCAATAGTTGTGAAGTAATCTGAATCGATAATAATAACATAACAACCCTCTATCAAATTTTTGAAACTACGTATTGACTATAAATAGGGTTAAGGTGACATACTATGAACATTGTTTTCAATTTTTGAATAGGTTAAGCGAAATTCATCTATGACCGTCATAACTTACGAACGCACGGGGGTGATCAAATTGTATGCCTCTGATTGATCAATACTACATGCAAGAACAATGTTATCGTTCACTCTGTCCACCTTGGGTGCATAAAAATTTTTCCCGTGTAAGGGATGTTCATACTTGTCAGGGTTCCAAAATAAAGCAATTTGGTTGAATAATAGTAAGGTTTTATCTTATTCAATAATAATCTATAATTCAACATAATATATATATACGGGTAATTAAGAAAGATGTATCAACATGTGATTAAATACAATGACTATCCAAGTGGGGACACTTGTATAACCATATATAGAAATTAACTTGAGCAGAATATATATCCGAATTACCATATACTAACAACATATGATAATCAATGATCGGATATATATATATATATATATATATATATATATATATATATATATATATATATATATAACAATAGGGTTAATAAGCTAGCATAATAATAATATAGTTCTGAAACATTCTTACTCATGTCCATTGCATAAAGAAAATGCAAAGGTAAGATACTTACCTGGTCTGCTGCTTATAAAATGCAACTTAGTTTTATCTTTTATATCACGACCTATTATTAATCAGATCATTCGTTCGATTAGAGCAATATACTATAACACATAGTACTGCATTTCACAGTCAACAAATAATCTATTCACATTATCAAACATGTTCAACAGTCATTGAATCACAAACAAATATTAATACAATCAAAATATCTAAGTCTAGATCAATTTCTGAAATATATTGGTGTACCGACAGCTTTATCGGGTAATTATTGAGTCTAAGACTCTACACCAAAGTTCAATATAATTTAAACATCGGTCAAATTATTTTTAAATGACTTATAATAATTTTTAAACAATTATTATCATAAATTTTCAAACACCAGAATCATTATTAAATGATTTAAATATCAAATAATTCTATTATCATTAACATTTAATTAATATTAAACTATTAATGAAACCATTGCCAAAATATTAAAGTTATTTATAATAACTTAAAATACTTTTAAAGTAGTACTAATATTACCCTTAAATGATTTTTAAAATAATTAAAATCATTTTTAAATAATTACCATTAATATTAAAATATTAATGCATTATCTATCAAAATATTAAAAGGCATTAATTATAACTTAAAATATTTTTAATTCATTTATATCCTTTTAAATAATTTTTAAATCAATAAAACTATTTTAAAATATTTATTTAATATAATTATTAAATAAATTTAATATTATTAATATTAAATTAATATCATTAATATTAAATTATCAATGAAATTATCCTTTAAATATTAAAAGTTATATTTTATAACTTAAAATATCTTTAAACACTTTATTTTCATTTAAAATAATTTTTATAATATTAAAATTATTTTTAAACTAATTAATATAATTATTAAATAACTCTAATATCATTAATAGTAAATAATTAATGAAATTTACCTTTAAATATTGAAAGTTATATTTTATAACTTAAAATATTTTTAAATACCTTATTATTATTTAAAATTATTTTAATATAATAAAATCATTTTTAATTTATTTATTTAATTCATTTATTAAATAACTAAATTATCATAAATATTAATTTATTAATGAATTTCATCACAAAATATTAAAATTAATTAAAAATAACTTAAAATATTTTCTTATACCATAATATAATTTTAAATAATTTTTCAAGTATTAAAATAATTTTTAAATAATTTATTTATATAATTATTAAATAAATTAAATACAATTAATATTTCAAAAATGTTAAATATTTATGAAATATACTTAAAATAATTAAAAAATAATTTTTGGACTTTAAAATAATTTTTAATAATTTATTATGTATTTTTTAATAATTAAAAACTAATTTTCTATAATTATTTAATAAAAATATAATATTTATAAATAAACTGTCGTTAAAGACCACCTATAGCGACAGAACTGTCACTATAGGTGTTCTTCATAAACCCAGAAATTCATGTGCAGTGACCGAGTGACCATGTTTGACCAAGATTAAAATAGTGTGTATTGTGTTTCTGGGCATGTTGTTGATCAGACCGTGTATTGCTAATGCAAGACTACAAGATCCAACAACAAACATGTTCATACAACACAACCAAAGAGATCTGAGCCATCAAAGTAGCTGTCAGAGGCTGTTCTTCATTTCTGGGTTACCTAGAAATGAAGAACAATTCATGTAGCCTACTTTGGGCTTCCACAGCTTGCAATCCTGTTGATGTCTAAGTGATCTAAGGGTTCCAGGTTGTAGACCACATGTAGAACTACAAATCTATGACAAAATATTATCATATCAACAACAAATCAAGCAGATGAGATCCGGTCAAACCCTGTCAGGCAACACATTCAAATGTTTTCTGGGTTACCTAGAAAACAGAAAATGTGTTCGACTTGGCTAGTTTGATCGACTGCTAAATCCCAGATGTTTATCATTTAGTTGATATTAAGACATGATATTGTAGTCCATCTACCATACTATAATCCTGATATAACAACATTTACAAAACATGTTTAACCTGCAAGATCAAAGCCCATAAATAAGTCATCGGGAATGACACAGGGACATCTCGGGTTACTGTGAAACTTTGCAAGTCATGGTCAGTCAACGCAGTTTGACCTTCCATAACTTGCAATCTACATATGATCTAAGCCTGATTTCAAGCTCAGATCAAAGAGCACATATCAGACTACAACTATAAACTTTCAAAACACAAAACTCATTAAAGATCACAGAGATATCAGGCCTGACATTAGGTTGTCAGAACACAAAACAAATTTTTCCATATTTTTAAAATCTTCAAATCCGAGCCTCTAGATGTTATGGATCTAACATCTAGCAACCCAGATCATCATTATACACTACTAACAACATGTTTAACACATAAAAACTAACATCTAACTCATTGATCAAGATCAGATTTCAAGGGTTAATTTTTATACCTTGATGATCAATCTCTGATTCTGGCTTCTAATTTTTGTTATATGTATTAGTGGGGATGGGTTTGTGACTGATCTTAACAATAAATTTCGGAGCTATGAGCTTGAGAGAGTTTAGATTGAGAGTTGGTACAAAATGAGCTAGCAATTAATTTTTCTCTCTCTCCAATCTATATATACTAAGCTAGATGCATGAATTGGCTGGCATAAGTGGCTAATTTCAGTGTTTTTAAGTCACATGGGGTTAGTAAGAGTTGGTTAACAACTCAATATATAGCTAGATCTACAAGCAAGCTCATTAAAGAATTCAAAATGACATTATGATCATTATGCTTGTAATTTTAATGGCCAAATTGTAATCTTGACAAACCCTTAGGGTTTGACCCTTAGGGTTTAGTATATAGTATTTGTAGGATTTAGCAATTAGGCTTTAAAAAATGTAAAATTTTAGTTTCTAAAATAAAATTAATTTCTAATTATACATGAACATTAGGGTATTATTTTCTAATTATAATTATCCTTGCTAATTTAGCAATTGGGGTTTATAATTTTGGTAATTAGGGTTACCAAATCACAATTAGGGTTTCTAATTAGGGTTCTAGTCATTAGGGTTTTAAATTACTAATTAGATTTTCCCTAATTACCAATTATAATTCTAACACTTGTTAATTAACAACATTAACGCATTTATAAACAATCTTGAACTCTAATTTGAGTTTCAAATTAGGGTTAAGCACAGTAAAACTAGGGTTTTCAAATACTGCACCAATAATTATCCGATCATTATTAGTACGTACATACCGTACATATTTATAGCACTAAAAAATCAAAATATAATTAATATTATATTATTATTCTCATTCCTTGATAAAAATCCAAAATTAGGGTTTGGATTCTATATCTGATTTATCTTGTATAAACAACATTATTAATTAAGTTAAAATAATTAACTTAATAATCTGAACTAAAATTCATACAATTATAATAATTCTAATAACCATTCCATATATTAATAATTAATATAATAATCATATTTTTATGGAAAATAATTAATAAAAACATTTCTACTATAAAATTAATTATTATAAGAATATAATTTATAATAATCAATAACTCTAAAATAAAATTATTTAAAATTATTCATGTAATAAATAAATTTTTATTTATCACAAATATACATATACACATTATCTTGGCACATATATCCCATATTTATTTTAATAAATAATTAAAAAAAAATTTTATCGCAAAATTTACGATTTATTTGTATATAGAAAATATCGGGTTGTTACAAATTTAGAGTTCAATAATCATCAACTAAGGATTAGTTGAATCAATAAAGATTCACTATCTATTCAAGGTTTCAATGCAATATTGAAATCGATACTCAAATCAAAGATTGAAATCTCAATTCTATACAGTTGAATGAACTTGTATAACAAAGAGTAATACTTCAAAAGAATTAGAATATTTCATTTGGAATCATGAACTTGTATAATTAAGCTTGAACAATTCAAAATAAGAATATGAAGCTTATTCAACAATAATAAGATTTAAGAACTTACTCTACAAAAGTTTAGAAATAGAAACTTGCTCAATCATAATATAGAATAAGAATTTGCTCAATGTAAGAATAACGTTTGAAAACTCGCGTAATCATAATTAAGACAGGGTATGGAACTTGCTCAACGTAAGAGTAAGGTTTAGAAACTTGCTCAAATAAAGTTTAGGGTTAGAAAACTTGCCTCGTGCGTAGATTACATGATTACTATTCACGTTCCTCAATTTAATCCTACATACCATTTACATTCACAATACCAGTTAATTATAATGTAACCGGCGTCATAAGTACACCCTCTTTTGTCTAAACTCTGATTATGATTATATTAATAACATCAGAACATTAGTTTTCAATCATATTATTAGACTTCACGAACGACAATCTAACTATGCATTCGATATATCAATTAAACATGTAAGTACATCATTGACATGTTAAGAATATGTTTTAACATCACATTATATGCTTAATACATTTTTATGTTCATTAGATTGGGTTCAAATCACATTTTCTGGACTTGAAAAATTAAATAAAAAAATTTTGGGCGATTACTTAACTAATCCAAGTCGCTGTATATGCCACAGCACAGCGTTATCTGCTGATTAAGCTTTATTGACTTGATGATCTTGACTTAGACTCGGCGTTATAGTAGCATAATTACACTAGAGGCCGTGACATTGTGGCGCTGGTGGTCTTGTGACGCATTGCAGAACAAACTGCTAAGCGGCCTTTGCTTAGCGAGTCTCTGTTCTGCAGTTCGCGAAGAACACAGAATAAGGCCAATTTAGGCCAAAACCTCACACAAACAACGAATTTAGTTTTACCCATATGTTTTAAACTTAACATAAACATTCTATAACATTCTTATCATGCTTTTAGCAACTTTAATCACATAAACAACAAGATTTGAACTCATAATTTTCATATTCTTGCTATTTTTCAAAGTTTCGTCAAACTTCATGAAATCACTAGTTACAGATTCGTTATAACACCAAATCAGCCCGTTTAAGTTTTGTTCTTTTCGTTTTTACATATATAAACATAATCAATTATCAATTTGCCGATTAATATGCAACTTAGGCTTCAATTTTTGTACTTATGGGCCATATTCAAATATTTATTTTTCTGTAACTTCAAAACTCCAATTTGAACATGATTTCATGGATTAATTACTCTAAAACACATATAAATCATATATAATTGAACTATACATGCTAATAAACATCTAATATCAAGTTTTTAACAAATACCTCATAAATTTCAATTAACAGATAACTTAGTATACGTTCATGGAGAAAAACTTAAAAACATAAATTTTAAAGTTTGAGATTAAGGAATTACCCTTGATTTCTCTACCTAGATTGCTAGAATGTGATAGAAAGCTTCTTTAATTCTCCAACTCCTTCTTCAATCTCAATTTCCCTCAAAGTTTTCTCTCTTTTTCTCTCTGAGTATTTCCTAAACTTGCAAAACAATTAATCTGACAATGCTATTTTAAAAATAACTGGTGCGTACATGGGTAGCGATTAAGCGCAGTATTGCCTTAACTGCTCACATGTTCTCAAGGCCATGTTTGGTTACTCATTAAATTCTCTTTCTAATTTATTTTAATTAACTTATTTATTATATAGTTTATTTGTCACACTTTAATTAATCAAATAATATTATTTAATTTTAATTAAATAAAAAATAATATTACCCATTAAATCACCTCATCACATAATTAAAATTCTTATTTATTATCTATAACAAATAAATAAACCTCTAATTAATTTAATTAAATTAATTAGGACAATATTAAAATTATTTGACAACTCATTTAATTTAATTATCTCAATTAAATTCTCACTTTGATCAATAAAATTATTCCACATTAATTTAATTAACGTGACACACTTAATTAAAATAATTTACCATAATTCCATCGAATGATTATTTAAATCAATAAATAAATTAACAAAACATTTATTTAATTCGATAAATATTTAAGAAATTAATTACAAAAATCTCGTTCGTCATATTTCTTCGCTAGAAAGTGACTCTCCGCAGTTTTCAACATGTTAAAAATTCTCTTATCACTTTATTACTTGTTGAGCGTGTATACTTGCACATATGTTTTGATTGCGAAATCAACAAACAAGTTTGTTCAATTTGCAAAATATTTTCACGTTAGTCAAGAATGTAAATTCCATCAATAAATCTACTAGTTCCAAACAAAATATTATCATTATAAATAGAACAACGATTATTCTTTATTATAATATCAAAACCTACCTTGTCCAACAACATAATAGAAATAATATTTCTAATAAGAACTGGAACATAGGAACAATTTACTAATTTAACAGATTTTCTGTAATGCCCCAGAAAATCGAACTTTTTGTAAATACTTTTAATAATGAATAAAATAATATTATTTATTATTATTACGAGTTGATAAGGTGAATGTTGTTCTATAACCTAGAAACGTCGAAATGTCGTAGTATTTTAACTATGTGAATGAATTAAAGTGTTTGAATTTCTAAGACGAAAATAAAAGCTTTTCGAGAAATTTTTTGAAAAACACTATTCATCAATTTTCGCTCGGAAATTATTTTTGAACTTCCGAGAAATACGTAATGTTATAATATCAAGGTGAGATGGATTATGTAATAATAATCTAAGTATGGAAAACACAATATTTCGCATGCAGACGTATTTGGAGAACGTTAGGAATATTAAGCGTTAAGAAGGAATTATAATGATCGTATGATGCGTATGCATTGTGCGAGGTATTGAATGCAAGTATAATACAAAGTATTATACAAGTATGTATGGAGAATAGAATAACGTATATTACGAAATAGTATATGAGCTAGAATACAAGAATTATACGTAGAGTATATATGTTAAGATTCTTAATTAAATGGAATGGACTTGTAGGATTATTAACATATTGGTAGAAGTCCAATAGGAAGTGATATGCAAGCCCAAGTGTTTGTTAATCATGAGTCCAAGCTAATGTAATGCAAGCCCAACAAGAAATAAGCTAGATTATTAAGCAAGCCCAATGGGTTAGCCATGATCCATAGGGCAAACCAAGAGTGATAATCCTTAGTAAGTGATATCACGAACGTGATATCACGAACGTTTATTATTTTCGTTAAAAATGAACTAATAGGTGAAATTTTAGCAAACAAAGTTGAATAGATAAAATTATTGCATGAACGCATAGAGTATGTAAATTATGAACTATTGGCTTTTGAACGAGCCAATTCGGACTTATAACGAAGAAGTTATGCGTCCGGGAGTTTCACAAAAAATTTCAAAAGTCAGAATTTTCTAAGGCACACGAGTTGGCCCATGCAAGCCAACCCAAGGTTAAATGATGGCGCCACAATTACGGACATACATAATGTCTGAACCTTTCCGAACTTTCACAACAGAAAAGACGACATGAAGAGCAAGGACTCAGCCACAGTCACGAGTCCTGGTCTGCACTCCATTGGTAACTTGCATTGCAGTGCGACTTAAAGAGAAAAGGGTGGCACCGCAGCACCAACCCTAGGGTTTGGACAGTAATGAAGGTTTACAAGTATAGCATGAACAGTAACTCAGTAATAATAAACTGAGGAACTTAATAAGGTATGGTAAGCTATTGTTAAACCTTATTTATGTTGTTTAAAGGTTGAAGATAAGTAATCAATCATGAATGTAACAAAAAGCCGGAACCAATAATAACAAATCTAAGTCAGGATTAGATTGAGATGAAGGGTAAGAAATAGTAATATACCTGCTTGATTATATATGACCTAATGTGGTATGTTATATGATCATGTATAGTAGAGACTTAGAGACTTAAAGTGTACGTGTGATAAATAGTAAGCAGACGCTAAAGGCAAGTATTCTAACCCTTGTTCCAGTTCAGTCTGGACAAGCTTTGAAATTCATGTATTCTTTCGCATGAAGTCTTGTATGAGGAAGTCAAAAGCCAATTCTTTCGGCTAGACTTAAATTATGTTTCTATCATAGCATGTACAATGTTTACCAAGTTATATTGGTGTGGTTTTCAATCGAAGACTGAGTATGCTAAAAATGTTTTATCGTCATACGACAGGCACGTGAGGTTGCCACAACTTAAATGTACACACGTTTAATGAATGTAGTGTTGATCAACATAGAGTAAGATATAGTAATATACCTGCTTGATTATATATGACCTAATATGGTATGTTATATGATCATGTATTGTAGAGACTTAGAGACTTAAAGTGTACGTGTGATAAACAGTAAGGAGACGCTAAAGGCAAGTATTCTAATCCTTGATCCAGTTCAACATAGAGTACTATAGGCTGATCACCTAGACGTGCTCGTAAGTAATGTCGGACTTACGGACTTAGTGCCAGGATGTCCTTTTCAAAAGAACTTATGAAATACTCAAGGTCTTGGACCGGAATGGATGTTTTACTGAATATTGTTGTTATAAAACATTTTGAATGAAAAGAAGTGCTATTTTGAATTATCGATAATACTTCGTAACTATTGTTCAATTATTGAAGATATACGAGTTCTATGTTTCAAGCATGTTGTTTATTAGAATTGTAGTACTTGCTGAGTTAGTCATGCTCACTCTTGCTTGAACCATATGAACACAGCTAAGATCGAGCGGATCGAAGGCTCTGGCAAGGATAAGGGCAAGGCGAAGACGAACCCTTAAATTACTTATGTAATAGTATAGGTGAATGTTTGTAATATATTGAATATTATGACAAGAACTGATGTATGGGTTATAAAGAACCTGGGAAAATGTAATATTATTTTGAATATATAGAAGACATATCCGTTCTTTTGAGACTTTTCAATTGAATATATATGTGAATGGTAGTACTGCAAAGCACCATCTCGGGGTTGGAAGATACCCTTGATTTGGGGCGTCATGAGTTGGTATCAAAGAAATAGGTTATAAAACTTAAGGGGGATTAAAACCTTAAGTCATAACCTTAAGAGAAGTCAAAGAAGTAAAAGAAGAAAATAACTTTATAAAAATGCATTATGATTATGTTATGTGTTTTTATTATTCTACTGACGTGTTCTAACAAACTTAATTGTTTGTGTAGATGTCAGGAGTAAATGTGATGCAGTTAGATGTACAAGCTGTTAGTGAAGAGTCGGTGAACCAAATAGAGGTTATACCGAACCCCATAGCGGCAGAACCAGAGATAGTTGTCATTGAGTTCGGAGACTCAGAGGATCCTGACCTCATGTCAGTATTCGATGGTATGATGGAGGAAGAGGTGGAGGTAGTGTCCTTCAACCAGGTAGCAATAGCAGCAGAGATGGCTCCGGGGGAGTCATTGATGTCGTTGTTCATGTCGGTATTGGATAGAAATATCCATTACTGTCAAGAGGTCAAGGAGTTGAAGGTAGAGCTCCAAGCTGTCATCGAGGACAAGACTGATGTGGAGTCCATGTGGGAGCAGGAACACGATGAAAGGATTTTGGCCAAGGACAAGGTCTATGAGCTGAAACACGAGGTCTTTGAGCTCAAGGAGGAGCTAAAGACCAAACATCATAAGATTGGGAGAATGTCCTATATTCATAGGAGTTCTCACATAGATTTCTAGTAGCAGTGGTGGGTTATCCTGTAGAGAGGGGAAGGCGACGCGCGACATACTATCGGTAGTGATATCATTCTTGGGCCTTGCCAAGGCATATTTTGAGAATGCCTTAAGGCAGATGTAATCTAGTAGTAACTAGAGTAGTTTAAGTATGTAAATATTTTGTACTTAGTAATGGCGTAAAGCCCTCTTTAGTATAGCAAAGGGTGGTCTTTTGTAAATCCCAATTTCTGGAAAGCAATAGCGGGATAGTAATGTAATCAGCTTAGGCTGTGTAATGAAGACAATGTAGTATTATACTACAAAGAATGAATATAAGACTTTTTACGGAACAACTAAGCAATGGATGTTGAAGTTATTGTTTAAATTTGAATAATAACTAACCAATAAGAAGGGAATAATAACGCGATGTGTTGTTTATTGTATCAGCAAAATGCCGCCAAGAAGAGCACAACGTAACCAAGGAGCTAATACAAATCAACCGGAGGAGGTTCGGTTAATCCCATGCAAGAGTTTGTTAACTTTATAACAGCTGCATTTAATAGAACTGGGGCTAATATCCCCGTAAATCTGGGAGTAGCACGAGTTACAACCTTTAAGGATTTCAAGAGTGTTGGTCCACCGGAGTTCAAAGGAACTACGGACCCTATTGAGGCCCAAACGTGGGTAAAGGAAATCGAAAAGGCATTTGTGATAGAAAATGTCGACGAGGCCCAGAAGGTTGCCTTTTCAACCTATATGATGAAGGGAGAGGCCAACTTTTGGTGGGAGGCCAATCAGGCCAGAGCGGGTATAGGGAATGTAACGTGGGTGAGGTTCAAGGAGATATTCTTCGAGAAATACTTTCCCACAAGCATGCAGGGGAGGATGGAGATGAGGTTTCTTGACTTGAAACATGGGGACATGACAGTGCCCCCCAATATGCTGCCAAATTTAATGAACTGGCGAGGTTTGCTCCACACCAAGTGGACACCAAGGTTAGGAAGGCACGACGGTTCGAGCAGGGCTTGAAACCCTGGCTCTATAACCGTGTGTCTGTATTCCAGAGCACTACTTTTGGGACCCTTTTAGAGAAGGCGATAATCGCCGAGGGTGGTAGCGAGGCGTTGAGCCAGTACTACAAGGAAAAGAAGAATAAGGGGAAGATTGACGGGGGAGTCAAAATAGAATGAGCTAGTGGCAATGGTGAGAAGAGGAAGGTATTTAGCTCTGGGAATACATGAGTAAAGCAAGGAGACCCGAAGAGGAGGATGGAGGCCTGCAAGACCTGCGGGAAGACTCATTTAGGAGTCTGTCTCAAGGGGAAGGCCGTGTGTTATAATTACTGACAGGAGGGGCACATTGCACCTAACTTTCCCAGTCCAAAGAAGAATCATGGGTGCTTTGTGTGTAGGTCAACTGACCACATGGCAAAGATTTGTCCAAAGAAGGGCACAGACGAGAACCGGGGCACTAATAGCGGGAAGTTAACTATTGGGGGTCCAACACAGTCGGGTAGGCCGATGGGCCGTACCTTTAACATGAAAGTCCAAGATATAGTTGCATCAGGGGACGTCATCGCAGGTATTATTCCGATCAACGACATAAATGCTTACGTGCTGTTTGATTCAGGTGCTACTTGTTCGTTTATAGCATGAGATTTTGCTAGAAGATTAGGATTACTTCCCGAAAAGTTTCCTATACCTTTAAATATTAAGGTAGCAAACGAAAAAATAATTCCTGTTGAAGATGTTCATAGGAGTTGTTACGTAGATATACGGGGTTGTAAATTATCAGTAGATTTGATACCGATAAAGTTAGGAGAATTCGACGTAATTCTCAGAATGGATTGGTTAGTTAACCATGGGGCAATTATAGATTGTCTGAAGAAATGTGTGAACATTAGAACGTTAAAACAACCTCAAGTAGTATTTTATGGGAATAGATTGCCGGGACGTTCGTGTTGTCTAACCATGACACAAACGAGGAAATTGTTGAGGAAGGGGTGTGTAGGTTATTTGTGTCATGTTGTTGATACCCAGAGAGTGGTAGGAACCATGGAACAAATACCTATAGTGAGAGAATTTGCCGATGTATTTCCGAGTGAATTGCCGGGTCTTCCGCCGAATAGGGAGACAGAGTTTGTAATAGACATCATGTCAGGAGCGGCACCAATTTCCAAGGCACCGTATCGTATGGCGCCAGTGGAGATGAAGGAGTTGATGGTGTAGTTGCAAGAACTTTTGGACATGAAGTACATTCAACCGAGTGTTTCGCCGTGGGGAGCACCGGTACTGTTTGTCAAGAAGAAGGACGGATCGTTAAGACTTTGTATCGACTACCGAGAGTTGAACAAGTTAACGATAAAGAATAAATACCCATTGCCCAGGATCGATGATCTCTTTGATCAGTTGAAAGGGGCTAAGTATTTTTGTAAAATAGATTTAAGAATGGGGTATCACTAGTTGAAGGTTAGGAAGGAGGATGTACCAAAGACAGCATTCAGGACTCGTTATGGTCATTATGAGTTTCTGGTGATGTCTTTTGGGTTGACTAATGCACCAGCTGCATTTATGGATATTATGAACAGAGTGTTCAAACAATATTTGGACAAGTTCGTCGTGGTGTTTATCAATGATATTCTAGTCTATTCTAAGACGCCAGAAGATCATACTGAACACCTAAGATTAGTGTTGGAGACACTAAGGAAGGAGAAGTTGTATGCAAAATTCACTAAGTGTGAATTTTGGTTAGAGAATGTACAATTTTTAGGTCATGTCATTGACCATGAGGGGATTTCAGTAGATCCAGCGAAGGTGGAAGCTGTGATGAATTGGAAACAACCGAAAACGCCGACTGAGGTGCGGAGTTTCCTAGGGTTAGCGGGATACTATCGGAGATTCATCCAGGATTTCTCGAAGATAGCTACTTCGTTGACTAACTTGACAAGGAAGATGGTGAAATACGCATGGACTGATAAGTGTGAGGATAGTTTTCAAGAATTGAAGAAGAAATTGAGTGAAGTGCCTGTTTTGTCATTGCCCGATGACACAGGAAATTTTATAGTTTATAGCGATGCTTCGCATAGAGGACTAGGTTGCGTGCTCATGCATCATGGCAAGGTCATTGCGTATGCATCTTGGCAGTTGAAGGATTATGAGAAAGTTTATCCTACTTATGATCTGGAACTGGGCGCAGTAGTTTTTTCTCTAAAGATATGGAGAAATTATCTTTATGGAGAAAAATGTGATCTATACACGGACCACAAGAGTCTAAAATATATCTTCACACATAAGGAGTTGAACATGAGGCAGATGAGATGGCTGGAGTTGATAAAGGATTACGACTGTGAAATCGTGTATCACCTTGGAAAAGCCAATGTAGTTGCCGATGCCTTAAGTAGAAAGGGTCGGGAAAAGTTGTCTATGTTAACGGCTCAAACTGAGTTAATAACAGAGATGGCTAGGATGGAGATAGAAGTGAAGTTGCCAAGTGAATCGAGGCAGATACTGTTTACAACAGAGATGCAATCTACTATTGTAGAGAGAATCAAGGAGGTGCAGCTCAGAACTGATGAGTGTGATCGAGTAAAGGAGCGGTTAACCAAAGAAAAAGAGACTAAGTACAATCTTGATAACGAGGGGTTATTGAGATTTGAAGGAAGAATTTGGGTTCTGAATGAGACAGAATTAAAGGAGCAGGTTCTACAAGAGGCTCATAGTTCAAGGTTTTCGATTCATCCTGGTAGCACTAAGATGTATCAAGATCTTCGACAGAGTTTCTGGTGGCCGAACATGAAGAGAGAGATAGCCGAGTATGTGAGTAGGTGCTTGACTTGTCAAAGAGTTAAGGCCGAACATCAACGACCAAGTGGCTTGCTACAGTCATTGGAAATTCCAGAGTGGAAACGGGAGAATATCACGATGGATTTTGTGGTAGGACTTCCGACTACTCAGAAGGGGTATGATGCGATTTGGGTAATAGTGGACCGGTTAACGAAGTCGGCTCACTTTTTTCCAATTAGGGTCAAGTATAACTTAGACCAATTAGCTAGACTTTATATTAAGGAAATAATTTCTGGATATGGAGCACCAGTATCAATTGTGTCAGATCGTGACCCAGGATTCACATCGAACTTTTGGAGGAGTCTACAAGAGTAGTTGGGAACGCAGTTGAAGCTGAGTACGACATATCATCCACGGACCGATGGACAAAGCGAGACAACAATTCAGACGTTAGAAGATATGCTAAGATCTTGCATCATGGATTTCTAGGGTAGTTGGGATGATCATCCACCATTAGTAGAGTTTGCGTATAATAATAGTTATCATGCGAGCATAGGTATGCCGCCTTATGAAGCTTTGTATGGGAGGAAATGCAAAACACCACTGTATTGGGATGAGGTAGGAGAACGCCGAATGCTAGGGCCAGAATTGGTGCAGCAAATAGCGAACATTGTCAAGATGATACTAATACATCTTCCAGCAGCTCAAGACAGACAGAAGAAGTTTACGGATTCGCATCGAGAAAATAGAGAATTTGAAGTAGGCTCTTACGTATTTCTGAAGGTATCTCCCTGGAAAGGAAAGATACGCTTTGGAAAGAAGGGGAAGCTAAGTCTGAGGTTTATAGGACCTTTTGAGGTATTAAAACGGGTAGGTGAGGTAGCTTATATGATAGCATTACCACCAGACCTAGAACGAATACATAATGTGTTTCACATATCTGTGTTACGTCCTTATAAGCTGGATTATAAGCACGTGATAGAATATGAGCCTATTCATATCAAGAAGGACTTAACGTACGAAGAAACGTTGATTCAAATTGTTGATAGAAAAGAACAAGTTCTACAGAATAAAGTCATACCTTTCGTAAAGGTGATTTGGAAGAACCACGATGCAGAAGAAGCAACGTGGGAATTGGAAGAAAAGATGAAAAATAATTACCCTCATTTGTTTGTGTAATTTTTTTTTATATATAGCGAGATTCTGGGGACAGAATCCTTATAAGGGGGAGAGAGTGTAACGCCCCAGAAAATTGAACTTTTTGTAAATACTTTTAATAATGAATAAAATAATATTATTTATTATTATTACGAGTTGATAAGGTGAATATTGTTCTATAACCTAGAAACGTCAGAATGTCGTAGTATTTTAACTATGTGAATGAATTAAAGTGTTTGAATTTCTAAGACGAAAATAAAAGCTTTCCGAGAAATTTTCTGAAAAACACTATTCATCAATTTCCGCTCGAAAATTATTTTTGAACTTCCGAGAAATACGTAATGTTATAATATGAAGGTCAGATGAATTATGTAATAATAATCTAAGTATGGAAAACGCAATATTTCATATGCGGACGTATTTGGAGAACGTTAGGAATATTACGCGTTAAGAAGGAATTATAATGATCGTATGATGTGTGTGCATTGTGCGAGGTATTAAATGCAAGTATAATACAAAGTATTATACAAGTATGTATGGAGAATAGAATAACGTATATTACTAAATAGTATATGAGCTAGAATACAAGAATTATACGTAGAGTATATATGTTAAGATTCTTAATTAAATGGAATGGACTTGTAGGATTATTAACATATTGGTAGAAGTCCAATAGGAAGTGATATGCAAGCCCAAGTGTTTGTTAATCATGAGTCCAAGCTAATGTAATGCAAGCCCAACAAGAAATAAGCTAGATTATTAAGCAAGCCCAATGGGTTAGCCATGATCCATAGAGCAAACCAAGAGTGATATAGGTAGACTTGATGGGCAAGAACTTTATGTGATGATCAAGCATAAGATAAGTGTTGTGTTGAACAAGAAAAAGAAGTGGCTAGCAAGTTTACTTAGTTGTAAAGCAATGAATAGTAGGGAGGTGGAGGGCCTAAATGACTATTCTACCCTCACTTTGCCAAGCCTATAAATAGAGAGCTCACAATTCATTTGTTGCTTGTTTAATTTCATTCAACTTCTATCAAAGATAAAGTGCTTAAGTGTTAGAGAGAATAAGTCAAGAATAAGTCATTCATCCTTTGCTAGATTGTCCAAAGAGAAGAGAAGTAACAGTCTTCAAGGGTAAGACTCTAGTCTAATATATCTTTTATCTCTATCATTGTAGGGTGATAAGAGAAGTGTGATTGTATGTTAAGAACATATAAGAAGTGATTAATGAATGAACGTAAGCCGATTAAGATGTGAATAAGCAACAGAACCTAAATAAGTTGAATAACTTATGATGAACTTGTCATATGATAGTCATATGATGTTAGTATGCTCAATATGGTATGAGAACATTGATTGATGGACTTAAGTTCATATTAAGTCATAAGCAAGGAAATTTGTAGTTTATAAGTTAAATAAGTCATTAACTTATGAGAATAAGTCAAAAATTACTTTGATAATAAGTTGGTGTAATAAGTAACTTAAAATGTTGGTATGATGATTAAAATCCATTTAGGATGATAATCAAAACATTAGTAATGAGGTTTCGCCGGAATTCACACGATTGGACGATAATCGTCGAAATCGTGAAATTCTCAGAATGGAAGTCGTATTTTGTGTTTGAACTCGAAAACATTGGTTTTCGATGGAGTCATATTTGGCATTATAGAGTTACGGACTCAAAAATGACTAGATTCCGACTTAGAACGAAGAAATGAGCGTTGAACGTTCACGAACATTTATCGTTTTCGTTAAAAATGAACTAATAGGTGAAATTTTAGCAAACGACGTTGAATAGATAAAATTCTTGCATGAACGCATAGAGTATATAAATTGTGAACCGTAGGCTTTTGAACGAGCCAATTCGGACTTATAACGAAGAAGTTATGCGTCCGGGAGTTTTACAAAAAATTTCAAAAGTCAGAATTTTCTAAAGATGAGTTGGCGCCGTGGCTGAACCCAAGGCTAAATGATGGCGCGCACAAGACCTGGACCACGATTGTCTCGAACTCTCTCGAACATTTGCGCCACAAATACGACATGAAGAAACAATTAGGACTCATATGGCAATACCGAGTCCGATCTGTACTCCATCGTTAACTAAGCCACACGGTAGCGCTTAAAGAGAAAAGGTTTATGCCATGATGCCAACCCTAGGGTTTGGACAGTAATGAAGGTTTACAAGTATAACATGAACATTAACTCAATAATAATAAACTGAGGAACTTAATAAGGTATGGTAAGCTATTGTTAAACCTTATTTATGTTGTTAAAAGGTTAAAGATAAGTAATCAATCATGAATGTAATGAAAAGCCGGAACCAATAATAACACATCTAAGTCAGGATTAGATCGAGATGAAGGGTAAGATATAGTAATATACCTGCTTGATTATATATGACCTAATGTGGTATGTTATATGATCATGTATTTTAGAGACTTACGAGACTTAAAGTGTACGTGTAATGTAAAATCCCAGATTTTATGAATAAAGATTTAAATTTCTCGAAATATTTTTTTAATATTATGGTGTGGATTTGAGATAATGTTATAGTTGTGGGTAATATTTACAAATTTTGCAAAGTATGCAAGTTGTCATATTATATTCGATTGTTCGGGAAATATTCTTTTTGTCAGGGAATGTCCGTACGACGGTACAATTATTGGTGGACCCCAAAACTGAATTATTGTCGGATTGAGAAAACGAAAAAAATATTTTATTGAAAATGACGGCGAAAGTTTTATCGTTAATATTGTTGAACTACTCGGTAGTAAAAGTACAGTAATACGTGTGGTTGCATAGTAACACACGGTATTGATTATTGATGCTTATGTGAGAAGTCACACAGTTTGATTCAATTATTCTCGATATTTTATATGATGATGAAGTTTTGTTTTATTCGTATTATTAACGTTATAAAACAGAAAAGCTTTTTATATAAAACAGAATACTTTTATAAAGTTATTCGTTTTATTAGGCTAATAGTAAAATCTTTTTATATAAAACAGAATACTTTTATAAAGTTATTCGTTTTATTAGACAATAATTAGAATATATTATATTTTATTATGCATAGTGTTGTATAGTGTTTTTTGCATAGTAAAATCTTTTTATAAAGTTTTTCGTTTTATTAGATTATAAATAGAATATATTATATTTTATTTAAAAGATTTTGCTTTAAATATGGATGGTCGATTAAAGTAAATCAATCTGACTGCTTATGAGTTAGTTACTATGCATTCCATTTTATATAAATAAGCTCATTCCTTCATTATTTTCTTACGAATTCAATTGAAACTCTAGAGAAAATTATAGAGAGAAAGAAGAAGAGTATTCTTCTTTACTTCACTACTTTCGATATCAAGTTTCTTTTTACTGTAAGGGATATTATTTGTTGTACGTAAGGGGTATTATTTCTTTCTTATTCGTGGAGAGAACTTCTCATATTCCATTCTTTATTATTCTGTTGGAATAACCTGTATTCGCGGAATACCCTATACTTGGTGACATTCTTTTATTATTTCGTCTTTATTATTTTGTTGGAATATCATGTCTGTGTGTTTATACCGGACCTGGTTCCGTCTTTATTATTCTGTCTTTATTATTACATTTAGAATATCCTCATGCGTGTGTTTTACACGGACTGGTTCCGCTCTTTATTATTCCGTCTTTATTATTCTCGCTGGAATAACCTACGTCTATCATAATCGCATGCATGGTCATTTCGTTGTTATTATATATTATTTATTATTACATTGGAACATCCTGCTTGGTGTGAATTTACGACTGACTTTCCCGCTTACTTATTATTCTGTTGAATAACTGTCTGTCTAAATACCGCATGCATGGTGATTTCTTTTGTTATTTTATTCTTTATTATACTCAGTTGGTTAAAGTTTTAACTTCTATACTCCATAAAATTAGTGGAATATCCTTGATATTTGCGCTTCATCCAGTATCTTTTCATGGAAATATTCTTCTGAGCATTCTTGAATTTTACTCTATAAAGAAGTATCATGTTGACAATTTGGACGTTATTAGTTCCTAGATAATTTAATTCGTGAACTTGTTTTATTGAATTATTATGTCATTGTCATCATCCTCATGTTTATATTATGTTGAAAGTCATCTGTGGCCTATAGTGCATAGATGGACTTGGTATGATTATGACCAGGGATTATTCGGTATAATCATGACCGTAATGTTACAATTGATGTGGAAAAAAGTCCTCATTGGCCCGTAGTGCATTGATGGACATTTTTTGGTATGATTATGGCTATGGATTCTCTTCGGCCAAGGGTGCAAAGATGAATTGATTTATGGCATGATCGGGGACCGTTGATGAAAACACGATTATATTTGGTAGTAGTGCATGGATAATTCGTGGTCGTGATACTAAAGAATATCCTTGGCTTCAGAGTGCGGGGATGATTTAATGATGTGGATTATTTATTGAAATGAGTCTCGTGATAAAAGTGATGAAAAACTTTTAAATCATAAAAGATAGTAGATTTTATTCTCTACTGACTCTTTTAATGGATTGCTTGTCATTGCAGCTTAAACTTGATGTCTATCATATTTTATCAGTTTAACATTGTTGAAGGCTAATGATAATTTATTCTGCATTATCTTAGTCATAATATTTCTTACTGGGCTAGTTGAGCTCACCCTTTCTTTCACTGTTCTCTTCAGGAAATGAGAACGTAGCCGGGACTAGTCAGGGAATGGAGTGACAGTCTAGTTGATAGAATTAGTAGTCCTCAGTATTCTGTTAAATAGTGTGACAATAAATATAATGAGGACTTATTTTGAGAGTGGATATTGTCTAGAAGATAATATTTGTATTAAAACTCACAGTTCTCTTGTTGTATATTAAAGATTGTATTTGAATTTTGTACCATATATTTGGCGACTCAAGATGGGTGATGTATACCTATTTTGGGGGCGTCACAGTTGGTATCAAAGCTTAGGGATATGATCCCTGGCTGAGATGTGAGACAAGAACTAGGAGGGGAAAGACGGGGAATTCCTTTGCTAATATGACCTACCTAAGTTTATTTGGTTTTTAATTGGTCGGTCAGAGTATAGGGATAATATGTGATTTGTTAATTAACCCTTGTTTTGTGGAAGTATTTGAAAATGGTATCTGAAAATGTTGAGGTAAGCAATGAAGCACATGAGACTGTTGAGTCACCGCTGATTAATAGCCAGAATAATGTGCAACAAGAAGGCAATAATCCTCTTGTAAACAACAACACTGATCAAATGACGAACGACGGTACGTTTAGGAGCTTTTTAGAATTTATGCAACACCAAACGAGAGAGACTCCTGTTCATAATGCAGGTGGAAACAATGGCAACCCACGGTTGGTCACCGCTAAGCAATTCAAGGAGCCGACCACCACGGAGTTTTTGGGAGCCGGAACCACTTAAGGCGAGACGCGTGTTAAAGCGGATGACTAAGATATTTGATGTCTTGGGATGTTCCGAGGCTGAAAGGGTTCCTTTACCACCTTTATGTTGCGTGAAGAGGCGATTCTTGGTGGGAATCAGAAAAGCGTACTCAGCATGGCCTTTCAAGATGTCTTGGGAGAAGTTCCAAGAGTTGTTCAATGACAAGTACTTTCCCGAAAGTATTCGTCACATGAAGGAGGTGGAGTGTTCCAAAACAACATGACCGTGTCGCAGTACGAAGCCAAGTTTGTCGAGTTATCCCGATTTGCGTCCCATTTGGTTGATAATGAGGAGAGAATGATGCGAATGTTTCTAAGAGGTTTGAAACCTGAGATACGTCAATATCTTATCTCTCATAAACTGTGTTTGTATTCAGATGTTGTTAATAGGGCTCAGTTATTGGAGCGCGATAATGAGTCAACCCAACCAAAAGAGAGCAGCCTGCAAAATTATAATACCGGTGATAATAGTCATCAAAGCGGTGAAAATAAGCATGGATGGAATCAACATACCAGAAATGGTAACCACTTCGATGGTAATCATGGCCAAAATAATAAGAATGGACATTTTAAGAAGAGAAGGTTTAACAATGACGTGAAGACGTCGGCACCAGCACCCGTTTCGAAGGAAGAAGAACGACCACCGGTTGTATGTTTCATATGCGGACAGGAGGGACATATCCATCCAAACTGTACGCAGCAATCCAAAGTGTGTTTTAATTGTGGAAGAGAAGGTCACCTAGCTCGATTTTGTCGTATGGTGAAGTCAAGTCCAGCTGGGATAGTGATGCCAAAGGATGTCCCAGACAAGTCAAAGCCGGTAGTTTAAGAGAGAGCGTTTTTTTTCGTGACGAGGAACCTGAATAAAATTATCACGGGTATGTTAGTCATAAACTCTCGCAAAGTCTATACCGTGTTAGATACCGGTTCTACTCACTCTTTTATTTCACCTAGTTGTGTTCAGTGTTTGAAGTTAACTCTAGAGAAGTTAGACTTTGATATATCTATTTAAACTCAGTTGGGAGAAACCTTCGTTACCTCCACTATTTATAAATCTTGTTCAAATCATCACTTTCACGTTACCTGTCGATCGTATCTCTTTGAAAATACTTGCCTTTGATGTGATTTTAGGAATCGATTGGTTAACTACTCATCATGCTTTTTGTAAGGTTGTTAGCTTTCATACTCCTAACCAACCTGTTATGCGAATTCAAAGTAACCAAACCACTAAATTCAATCATTGTCACATCAATCCATAAGTAAAGAGCCCCGATCCTTTCATTGTTGACTCCCTTGTGTAGAATGCACCGAAGCCAGACTTTCTGTAGGCGATGTCGTGAATGACGATGGTAAGTTGATAGGTATCAATGTGACGTGTTATCCAAGTCTTGGATGAGAGTCACAGTTTTGAATGATATTTCTATCGTTAATAAATTTCTTGAGGTATTCTTGAAGACTTCTTAGCCTACCCTTAGAGCGTGAAATCAAATTTTGTATTGACCCCAGTACAAAACCCATTTCTTAAACCCTCAAATATTTCTTTACTTAAAATGAACGTATCATGCGCCAAAGATGTTGGCTCGAGCTATTGAAGATTATGATCGTACCATTCAATATCATCCTGGAAGAGCGAACGTGGTAGCTGACGTATTGAGTAGAAGATCATATGAGGGTACGAGTGAGATATTGTCAACGCAAAGGCCCATTTGGTATGACTTTCAAAGGATGAAGATAGAGTTAAAGACTCTAGGGACCCACGTGAAGATAACGAATATACGAGTAGAATCGACTTTAATCGATAAAGTTAAAGCTGCTCAAGCTACACACCCGGAGCTGATGAATGTGAAGAAGAAGGTTCAAGAGGGAGTTATTTTAAAAGCAAGAGTTGCTGAAGAGAGGAAATCTCAACCCTCGATTTAATTGGCCCATTTAAAATCCTTGATCGAGTAGGAACTGTGGCTTATAGACTAGTTTTACCGCCAACTATGTCGCGTGTTCATAACGTTTTTAACGTATCTGTGTTACGTAAATATGTGGATGACCTGAACCACATTATTGATTTAGAACCGGACGAGATAGCAGAAGATTTAACATATAAGTAGATGCGTGGATAAAAAGGATCACATTCGACACTCAAAGGTTATACCTCAAGAGTTATAATTTGAAATGAAGTCGAGGTATCCTCACCTGTTCGGCATACCAGGTACGTATGTAAATTTCGAGGGCGAAATTTCATAAGGAAGGGAGATTGTAAAATCCTAGATTTTATGAATAAAGATTTAAATTTATTAATTTTTTTTTTAATATTATGGTGTGAATTTGAGATAATGTTATAGTTGTGGGTAATATTTACAAATTTTGCAAAGTATGCAAGTTGTCATATTATATTCGATTGTTCGGGAAATATTCTTTTTGTCAGGGAATGTCCGTACGACGGTACAATCATTGGTGGACCCCAAAACTGAATTATTGTCGGATTGAGAAAATGAATAAAATATTTTATTAAAAATAACGGCGGAAGTTTTACCGTTAATATTGTTGAACTACTCGGTAGTAAAAGTACAATAATACGTGTGGTTGCATAGTAACACACGGTATTGATTATTGATGCTTATGTGAGAAGTCACTCAGTTTGATTCAATTATTGTCGATATTTTATATGATGATGAAGTTTTGTTTTATTCGTATTATTAACGTAAAAAATAGAAAAGATTTTTATATAAAATGAATACTTTTATAAAGTTATTCGTTTTATTAGGATAATAGTAAAATCTTTTATATATAAAATGAATACTTTTATAAAGTTATTCGTTTTATTAGTATAATAATTAGAATATATTATATTTTATTATGCATAGTGTTGTATAGTGTTTTGCATAGTAAAATCTTTTTATAAAGTTTTTCGTTTTATTAGATTATAAATAGAATATATTATATTTTATTTAAAAGATTTTGCTTTAAATATGGACCGTCAGATTAAAGTAAATCAATCTGGACCGTTCATGAGTTAGTTACTATGCATTCCATTTTTATATAAATAGAAGCTCATTCCTTAATTATTTTCTTACGAATTCACTGAAACTCTAGAGAGAGAAATTATAGAGAGAAAGAAGAAGAGTATTCTGCTACTTCACTACTCTGATATCAAGTTTCTTTTACTACTGAGGGATATTATTTGTTGTACCGTAAGGGGTATTATTTCTTTCTTATTCGTGGAGAGAACTTACATTATTCCATTCTTTATTATTCATTTGGAATAACTTTGTATTAAATGGAATACCCTATACTTGGTGACATTCTTTTATTATTTCGTCTTTATTATTTTGTTGGAATATATCACATGCATGTGTTTTACACCGGACTGGTTCCGCTCTTTATTATTCTCATCTTTATTATTCATTAGAATATCCTGATGTGTGTTTTACACCGACTCGGTTCCGCCTTTATTATTACATCTTTATTATTATTCGCTGGAATAACTTTTATACATCTTAATCTTGCATGCATGGTCATTTCATTGTTATTATATTATTTATTATTCATTGGAACATCCTGCTTGGTGCAATTTCACCGACTCGGTTCCGCATTATTATTACTGTTGGAATAACTTTGTCATCTGCAATCTGCATGCATGGTGATTTCTTTTGTTATTTTATTCTTTATTATACTCAGTTGATTAAAGTTTTAACTTTTATACTCCATAAAATTAGTGGAATATCCTTGATATTTGCGCTTCATCCAGTATCTTTTCATGGAAATATTCTTCTGAGCATTCTTGAATTTTACTCTACAAAGAAGTATCATGTTGACAATTTGGACGTTATTAGTTCCTAGATAATTTAATTCGTGAACTTGTTTTTATTGAATTATTATGTCATTGTCATCATCCTCATGTTTATATTATGTTGAAAGTCATCTGTGGCCTATAGTGCATAGATGGACTTGGTATGATTATGACCAGGGATTATTCGGTATAATCATGACCATAATGTTACAATTGATGTGGAAAAAAGTCCTCATTGGCCCATAGTGCATTGATGTACAGTTTTTGGTATGATTATGGCTATGGATTCTCTTCGGCCAAGGGTGCAAAGATGAATTGTTTTATGGCATGATCAGGACCGTTGATGAAAACACGATTATCTTTGGCCGTAGTGCATGGATAATTCGTGGTCGTGATACTAAAGAATATCCTTGTCTCAGTAGTGCGGGGATGATTTAATGATGTGGATTATTTATTGAAATGAGTCTCGGTGATAAAAGTGATGAAAAACTTTTAAATCATAAAAGATAGTAGATTTTATTCTCTACTTGACTCTTTTAATGGATTGCTTGTCCACTGCAGATTAAAACTTGATGTCTATCATATTTTATCGGTTTAACATTGTTGAAGGCTAATGATAATTTATTCTCGCATTATCTTAGTCATAATATTTCTTCTTGGGCTAGTTGAGCTCACCCTTTTTTTTTCATTGTTCTCTTGAGAAATGAGAGAACGTGGCGGGACTAGTCGGGGAATGGAGTGAGCGGTCCGATTGATAGTATTAGTAGTCCTCACTATTCTGTTAAATAGTATGATAATAAATGTAATGAGGACTTATTCTGAGAGTGGATATTGTCTAGAAGACAATATTTCTATTAAAGCTCATAGTTCTCTTGTTGTATATTAAAGATTGTATTTGAATTTTGCACCATATATTTGGCGACTCAAGATGGGTGATGTATACCTATTTTGGGGGCGTCACATGTGATAAACAGTAAGCAGACGCTAAAGGCAAGTATTCTAACTCTTGTTCCAGTTCAGTCTGGACAAGCTTTGAAATTCATGTATTCTTTCGCATGAAGTCTTGTATGAGGAAGTCAAAAGCCAATTCTTTCGGCTAGACTTAAATTATGTTTCTATCAAAGCATGTACAATGTTTACCAAGTTATATTGGTGTGGTTTTCAATCGAAGACTGAGTATGCTAAAAATGTTTTGTCGTCATACGACAGGCACGTGAGGTTGCCACAACTTAAACGTACAGACGTTTAATGAATGTACTGTTGATCAACATAGAGTACTATAGGCTGATCACCTAGACGTGCTCGTAAGTAATGTCGGACTTACGGACTTAGTGTCGGGATGTCCTTTTCAAAAGAACTTATGAAATGCTCAAGATCTTGGACCGAAATGGATGTTTTACTGAATATTGTTGTTGTAAAACATTTTGAATGAAAAGAAGTGCTATTTTGAATTATCGATAGTACTTCGTAACTATTGTTCAGTTATTGAAGATATACGAGTTCTATGTTTCAAGCATGTTATTTATTTGAATTGTAGTACTTGCTGAGCTAGTCATGCTCACTCTTGCTTGAACCATATGAACACAGCTAAGATCGAGCGGACCGAAGGCTCTGGCAAGGATAAGGGCAAGGCAAAGACGAACCCTTAAATTACTTATGTAATAGTATAGGTGAATGTTTGTAATATATTGAATATTATGACAAGAACAGATGTATGGGTTATAAAGAACCTAGGGAAATGTAATATTATTTTGAATATATAGAAGACATATCCGTTCTTTTGAGACTTTTCAATTGAATATATATGTGAATGGTAGTACCGTGTAACACCATCTGTCGGGTTGGAAGATACCCGAATTTGGGGGCATCACATTTTCCCGTAGGCAATGATAGACTGTAAGTAGCTACGACTAATTTAGCAACTTTTCTCCATTCCCCATACGTAGGACCACTTCTCCCTGTTCATATATCTAGTTCTGTTTAACTTTTGCAAAGAATTTCGTATATGAGAACCACAACCGGTATCTAATACCAAAGTAGAAATTTGACTTACAGAAAGATTTATTTCAATCATGAAGAAATCTGCATCTATAGTCAAAGCTTCACCAAACCTCTTCTACTTATCCTCTGCAAGATACTCCTTACAATTTCTCTTTCAGTGTCCCGGTTTATTGAATGAAAGTACACTCCTTTGATCTGTAGGTCACTTTTCTTCTTATTTTCCTTAGTTTTTGCCTTTCCTTTTGTCTTCTTTGAATTATTTTTCTTTTTAGAACATCCTTTGGCTCGCTTCCTTTTCTTGGAAGGTTCGTCTAATAATAAGACATGGTCTTTCTTTGCTGGAAAGTGGTTGTCATTAGTTTTTAACATGTTAAGCAACTCAAGAACGCTAACATTTAACTTGTTCATGTAAAAATTCACAACAAATAGTGGAAATGGTTCGGGAGTGACTGCAAGATCAAATCTTGGCTAAACTCTCTATACATGACAAAACCCAATTATCCTAATTGTTTAATCAAATTGATGATTTTGAGGGCACGTGTCTTTATTGTAGTGTCATCGGTTATTCTAGATAGGAAAATCTCTATAGATAGTTCATATCTATCAGCCCTACTCTGCTCACCATACAAATCCTGAAGGTGAAGCAAAATAGTAGGAGCATCTATTTTCTCGTGTTGACATTGTAACTCATTACTCATGGATGCCAACATGATGCACTGAGCCACCTGTTCATCATATTGCCATTTTCTAAAAGTAGCAATCTATTTCTCAAAGACATTCTCTACAACAATTGCAGGAACTAGCGAATTAAGGATATAAGATATCTTTTCAGCAGTGAGAACTATTCTCAAATTCCTTAACCAATCTGTATAATTTGGTCCGGTTAACTTATTAGCATCTAATATGCTTTACAATGATAGCGAATTAGACATTGTAAAATTATGTAAATGAAAATTTTAATAACAACATTAGCATGCATTCATTATTAACATCCTGATGGCTTCCAGTATGGCAACAGGTGAAAATGTTTCATCATAATCTATTCCTTCTTCTTGAGATTAACCTTTTGCTACTAGCCTTGCCTTGTTCCTTGTGATCACACCAACTTCATCTATCTTATTTCCGAAGACCCATTTTGTACCAACAACTGGATAGTTCTTTGGTCTTGGAACTAGCCTTCAGACTTTTCTTCTTTCTAACAAATTTAGCTCTTCTTGTATAGCTTCAATCCAGCTTGAGTCTTCTAAGGCATCTTCAATTTTCTTTAGCTCGATCTAGGAGAGAAAGCTTAGATAGAAACATTCATTCTGAGTTGCTGATCTGGTTCTTACACGTGTAGTTGGATCTCTAATGATTAAATTTTGGGTATGATCTCTTGCTCATCTTGATCCGGACGAAATGTTTGTGAAAGTAGTATACACAAGCCAATCATGTTTGATGATAAAACATATACTTTGTAACAATCTTATTCATTTATTAATAAAAAGTATTAATTTATTAAAGGCTTTTAATTATCTACATTATGTTACTTTATAATATGTGATAAACCCAAAGTTTTAAGCAATACTTTTAAAATAATGATGATGACCATTCTAATGAAATCTAAATTCTTAGAAAGCTTAAAACTAAAATAGTTCCCAATCGTTGGATTACTAAATTGGGGATTAGTGAATCTGGATAGATTAGTACATATGTTGTTTGCTCATTGGATGAGGATGATTAATCTCATGATCATTTGTGTGAAGACACTAAAGCAAGTATGTAGGTGCTTATTAGAGAATAAGTTCACTGAATGTGGCTCGCTAAAGAATACCTAATGGAGTTTAACTTGCCTGTCAATAAAAATTCCTGTAATGATAGTAGTATACAAGTGATCCTTGGACTTGAGATCATCATAGTATCTTGTGTATGATGAGTTATACTTTGACTTATTCCTTAAGACCCTTAGAGTATATCAAAGGGTATGCTTGGGTATAATAAGTTATACATGGAGATAATGTATGATCAATAAAAAATCTACTGCTTCTAGTAAAAGAAGAGAAATGTCCTATGTGATTCGATAAATGACAACCCAGTAGTCATTGGCCAAGGCAGAGCGAAATTAGAAAGGAGTTTTCAATTTGCATTATTTGGAGTTGTGCATTTAAGGATCGAAATACATATAATTAAATAAAATAGGACTTGACAGTAATGTCATGCCTTATATTTAATTAGGACATTATATGGTGGAAGGATTGAATTGTACGATAACTATTTACTCAAAGGTTCTTTTATGATTAATGTTGAAATTTATATTATCTAGAAAGTCGTTAATCACTAGGGAGGCTTATCCCTATTGTAGAATAAATATTATTTATTTAAATAAATTAATAGTTTAATTTATTTATTTAAATAAGATTAGAATTGTTCTAATTGATTTATTCACAACCGGTTTAATATGGAGAACCTAAATGGTCACACCATAAAAGGAAGAATAATTATTTAAGAAGTTAATGACATAATCGTAATAATAATTGAAGTATATTTAATTTAATCTATGGTGATAGAATAAATTAAATAGCTTAATATTTATTATTTAATATTTTGGAAATATTAAATATAAATTAATAAAAGGAGTCTTATTATTATTATTACTATTATTATTTAATTTCTAAAAGGAGTTTGTGAATTAATTAATAAAAGTACTCTCATATATTCCTAATAGTATTAGGAGACTAATTAATTAAAAGAGTTTAATTAATTATTTCTAATAAGATTAGGAGCCTAATTAATTAAAGAAGTTTAATTAATTAAAATAAAAACTAATTCCTTAATTGTTAAGGAGGGTTGTCCACATCTATAAATAAGAGGAGTCTTATTATGGGTGAGGGTGGTTGACACTTTCACAAAACACGTGAATACGTAATTCTAATAGTTGAGAGAGATAGAAAAAATTAGGGTTTTGTCAAATACCCATCTTCTTGAATCTTTGGTAGATTCAAGTTGAACACGGAAAGGATTGGAAGCGAACTTGTACCTGAGGAATCTCGAATCTTCAAGGGTATAATTCTCGTTTTTTATCTTTTCGTTTAATTAATAATTGTGCATAAAGGATGATCCGGGTATATGGTTTGTAAAATTTTAAAACTCTATTTTATCACATTTTCGCTTATTTTGTGTAATTTGATTGCGTTCATGAATATTATAAATCTAACAGTGGTATTAGAGCCAAACCTTTATGCGAATTATTAATTATTTTAATTTAATATGTATATTGATATGCGTTTAGAATAAATTTTTTGGGTATAATTTGTTGTATAAAATTTATTTAAAAAAAAAAGTAATGACGAAATCCGTGACCTCGCGAGTCCGTGTGTTTGTGTGCAGATTATATATGCTTTAAAATATATTATCCTGTTAAAGGAGTTCACGTTTTGGTTATTATATATATATATATATATATATATATATATATATATATATATATATATATATATATATATAGCTTATATCCTGGTAAGTATGGTTACTATATATATATAATCTAATTCCAAAGTTACAGATCATATATATATATATATATATATATATATATATATATATATATATATTTAATAATTTTATAATTAAAATAAATAGTTTATTTTAATCTTAAAATTGGATTTCATGCTAACTAATTAGAGTTAGAATTGGATTTCATGATAACTAATTGGAGTTGAAATTGGATTCCATGTTTTCTTCAATAAAGAAGTTTATTTAAATATGAAATAAGATTTTATATTATTCAAAATAAATGAGTTTATTTTTGAATAAGAAAGAGAATCCGTATTTTCTTAAATAAAGGAGTTTATTTAGATATGGAATAAGATTTCATATTTTTTAAAATAAAGGAGTTTATTTGTGAATAGAAAAGAGAATGTTTCCTTTAATACAAAAGTTTTTTTTTACTTGGAATTGGATTCCATAATTAATTAAAATAAATGAGTTTATTTTGATTAAAGAATTTGATTAAAATAAAGGGTTAAGTTCAGATGACCACCTGGGGTTTGAGCGGTTTCCCACTTAACCACATGTAGTCAGTAAAGCTACATTTAAACACCCGACTTTTTGAGTTGAAGTGAAAAAGCGCTTCATCATAAAACTCTGTTACTTAAGTTGGATAAAGACTTAATTACCCTCGTTATATATAAAAGACAGATGCTTGTTCATCTCTCTCTCTCTGTTTTTCTAACAAACAAAAAATAGAGTAAACACCTTAATCAACTCAAATGCAGCGAAACAATAATTCCTCGTTATATATAAATGTTTTCATCAAATAAATCTCATAGAGAATAAATGTTGCCACTAATATGTTCAAACTAAAAAATTGGATTCCTTTGTAAGAATGCAGGAACCTGACTCACAGAGAACAATAGAAAACACATGAGCTTGTATGCGGAATACAAAAGGAAAACAAGAACACTAGAAAGAAAGAATTGTAAATTATGCCACAAAAATTTATTCTTGAAAGACTAAACACGAATCCATCCTACAACAACCTAAGTGGGACTCATCTATCCTTCTCCTTCCGGGCTTCCAAAGATATTACTCGGATAAATGATATTGCATATGCAACTTTGTTTTGAGTAAAGCTCCATGTTTATATATTTTATCAAAATTTTAGTTATCATACAAACAAAGTTAAGAGCTAATTGGTAAAAGAACAAATTTTTGTAGCCAAATGCAATTAACTGGGGAATCTCTTTCTGGACTTGAGACTTACTAAAACTCTGTATTGAAATTATAAAGCATATATACTGTAAATATTAAGGGAGGCCCAAAACAGAGCAAATAATATACAAGCTCTTGCCATTCTTCAAAATTTTACACCCAAATTCACACAAATAACCCAAAATCTCTTAAATGAATTTCAACAATTGTGCCATCAAATTGAACCAAATAGCACTTGATAAACTGAAAATTAATTCACTTCAATCAAATTCCAATTAGTGAATGTAAACTTTTGAATTCCAATTAGTACGATTTTGATTCCTTTTCTTCTATACAAACGCAAGCATGATTTAATGATGGAGCTTACCTCATCAAGAAATCAACAATCAATGCCACGCCGACCTCTTTTCTTAGCGACTTTTGTGGCGTCCGAGGTGAAACGGATCGATCCAAACCCATAAAGTAGGAGAACATGGAAGCAAGGAGGATAAACTAGACTACGACAATGGTAGGGGTGCGATTTTGACGACCCAAAACACCCTTTAGGAAAGGATACAAGTGGACAATAACCCAAATTGCAAAGAACAATTTGCCAAAAAGAGGGCCCCATGACTGATATCCACTGTTTATGGCATATGAAACACCAACAACTAATAACTAAATAACTTGCCATTGCTCTGCCATCATTATACCCACCTTGATAACCACTGTTTATATGCAAGATATTAGAAACCAAAAAGGTACCAGTAATGACGAAAAAACATGAATCCATATTTGAAAATGAAATATTAGCAATATACCAGAAATCAGATCGATCGGAACGAACCAAATATCATAGGAAAGAAGTCACACTATAATATTTTTCAATCAAAAACCAATCTATATAATGATCTATATGTATATATAGATCCCTCAATTAATTTAACACATCGCCTCACCTTTTTGCCCATAATTTAACACATCGCCTCGCCTTTAATCTCAACCATACATGCCTCACCTTTTTGCCCATAATTTAACACATCGCAGCATTGCTTTAAAAATCTGGAACATGTAAATCCAGAATATATGAGATCTACAAGAATTTTAAGTTGGATCTGCGCTAAATCCCTTCGGATCTGCGCTGCTTCAGAGAAAATGATGAAATGGGCGAGAGTGTTGGTGGGTTTGAAGGTTGAAGGAGAATAAGAGGAGAAGAGAGGAAGAAGAAGGGTATTTTAGACATTTTCCATGTGTTTTTTTAACTATTATAGCCTTTTTCACGCGCTTTTGGCGTGTGACATACACGCACGGTTAAATTGGACAGAAAATGTGACGTTTTCACTTTAACTCAAAAAGTGGGGTGTTTAAATGTAGCTTTACTGACTACAGGTGGTTAAGTGGGAAATCGCTCAAACCCCAGGTGGTCATCTGAACTTAACCCTAAAATAAAATAGATTATTTTATTTAAAATTGGATAAATTAAAATAAAAGAGGTTTATTTTGATTTAAATTTGGATTAAAAATAAAGGATTTTGATTCAAAATTAGATTTTATGCTAACTAAATTTGCCCATTAAATGATATCAATATATATATATATATATATATATATATATATATATATATTAATATTATTATTCATGAGATGAATTTATTTATGGATGCATATGTAGATGTGTATGATAATAAATGGAATTGATTATGGACTATTGACCAATGTGATTGAATTTTATTTTAGTTGGATGCATAAATGTATGAGTTTTATTAAATGGGAATCTGCATGCCTGCGTCTTCTCTAATTTTTTCTTAATATAAATTCTATCTCCTTCTATGTACTTCCCTTGATCACGATCAAGATTTCTATTTATTTTAAAATAGTTTTGTAATAGGAATAGTTAGAATTAATTTTGAAGAATTGGAGATCAAGGAGCAAGGAGCGTTTGAAGACCTGTTTGTAATGGAGCCTGGGTTTAAATGTAATAGTTATATTTAAATATTAATTCTTGCATCCCTAGGTTTGACCTTTTGGTTCACTTGGTGGCTCTAGTGAACTAAACTAGAATATGACACGTATTATATATATATATATATATATATATATATATGTGTGTGTGTGTGTGTGTGTGTGTGTGTGTGTGTGTGTATGCACGCTAAACAAGATGAGACAAATTAATAACAAATTGCTCAAATATTTTATATTAAGTTGTAACGTTCAAAGATATTTGGAATATCGAACGTCACCTTCTAGAGAGTATTGAATACTTAATATGAGTTTGTTGTGCATACACAAGGCAAGTATTAAATATTTAAGATGTTATTTTTATTACATATGATGTTTATAAGGAATTGAACATTACTTCTTTGTTGTGCACACACAAGAGCTGTAGTTTTCTCTTCACTTATATGGAAATACTGGGTCTGACTTAACTTAAATTATTTTAGTTCAGATGTGCACACACTTGACCATTATGATTTAAGAGGCAAAATACAAGGAATTACATAATTGATGTAATTAACAAGATTTGTCCACCTATTTATTTATATATAGTTTGTTATGCACACACAAGGCTATATACATTTAAAATGGGATCCTTATTCTCACTAGCATATCTTTAATTAAATATTGTTGAACTATATATATTGAGGGTAATATAGTTTGAAAAAAATAGTGGGAGATACCAATTTAAAACAAGACCTAATTATTTTGGTAATTAATAAAAGAATGTATGCTTAAATATTGTTAAGAACAAATTAATTTATAGAATTTTACAATGTCTAAATTACTATCATTACGTAGCATATTATATGCTAAATTAACCAGACCAAATTAAACGGATTGGTTAAGGAAATTGAGAATAGTTTTTACGGTTGAAAAGCTATCTTATGTCCTTAATACGTCTATCACTACAATGGTTGCAGACAATGCCTCTGAGGAAAGATTGCTACTACTTTTAGAAAATGGTAAGATGATGCACAGTTGGCTCAATGCATCATGCTCCCATCCAAAGAGTATCGAGCTTCAGCGTCAACATGAAACTATGGATGCTTCTACTATACTCCTATACGTCAAGTAGTTAATGGTGAGGAAAGTAGGACTAATAGATATTAGATATCTAAAGAGCTCTTATATAAAATCCCAAATTTTACGAATAAAGATTTAACTTTCTCGAAATATTTTTTTTCAAAATTATGGTGTGGAATTGAGATAATGTTATAGTTGTGGGTAATATTTAAAATTTTTGCAAAGTATGTAAGTTGTTATATAATATTCGATTGGTCGGAGAATATTCATTTTAGCAGGGAATATTCGTACAACGGCACAATCATTAGTGGACCCCGCAATGGAATTATTGTCGGATTGAGAAAACGACAAAAATATTTTATAAAAATAACGACGGAGGTGTTACTGTTAAAACTGTTGAACTATCTAGTAGTAAAAGTAAAGCAATACGCGTGGTTGCATAGTAGCACACGGTGTTGATTATTGATGCTTACGTGAGAAGTCACTCAGTTATACTCAATTATTGCTATAGTAATTGCTGCATCATATCTCTCATATTCTTGATTCGATTATTGTCACAGTATCATTGGCATAATATGATATATTATTAAATCAATAATTAAGACGACAAAGTTATTCATATTATTAAATTGAAATATTTACAATGTCTAGAAGTTCTGTCAAGGAGAGGTTTGGTCACCTAATTGCGCACCAATAGGGAGAAATTCTTATGGAAAGCCCCTCTTTCTTGGGAACAACCTGGTTGTTAAATATTGTGAGTTATAATATTAATGATGAATAAGTGTTGATTAAAGATGAATTTGATAGTTTCATTGTGTTGAGATTATTTGTGTTAGTAGAAATCGACATCTATTCCGATGATAATTGATGTCTGGAGGTTATATTGTTCAATCGGGTATTCGGGATGCTTTTCATGTCAGAGTTACTATTCATGAGTTACTATTCATGAGTTATTATTCACGAGTTACTATTTATGAGTTACTATTCATGAGTTACTATTTATGAGTTACTATTCACGAGTTACTATTCACGCGAACAATATATTTCTTTTTGGTCCAAATTATTTTTGGGTACAATATTATTCCATGAGGAAATGTGCTAATTTATCAATATGGATCACTGGTTTAAAGTTTTAATAGTGAATCAATATGGATCGCTGGTTTAAAGTTTTAATAGTGAATCAGTATGGACCGTTGCCTTAAGTTTTAATATGGACCGTCCATTTAAAAGTAAATCAATCTGGACCGTTCATGAATTAGTTACTATTCAATCCATTCTCCTATAAATAGAAGCTCATTCCTTCATTATTTCTTATGAATTCAATTTGAAACTCTAGAGAGAAATTATAGAGAGAAAGAAGAAGAAAGTTTGCTACCTCTCTACTCCGAAGATCCAGCTTCTTTCTAAGGTAAGGGGTATTATTTCTTTTGTATTCATGAAGAGAACTTCTGTTATTCCATTCTTTATTATTCTGTTGGAATAACCAGTATACGTGGACTACCCTATACTTGGTGAAATTCTTCTGTTATTCTATTCTTTATTATTCTATTGGAATAACCTGTATACGCGGACTCCCCTATACTTGGTGAAACCCTTCTGTTATTTCATTCTTTATTATTCTGTTGGAAAAATATCCTATCTGTGTGTTTTACGCCGGACCTGGTTCCGTCTTTATTATTCTGTTGGAATATCCTGTTTGTGTGTTTTACGCCAGACCTGGTTCCGTCTTTATTATTCAGTTGGAATATCCTGTCTGTACGTTTTACGCCGGACCTGGTTCCGTATTTATTATTCTGTTGGAATAACCTGCCTGTGCTATCTATCACATGCCTGGCGATTTCTTTTGTTATTTCATTCTTTATTATACTCAGTTGGTTAAAGTTTTGACTTCTATACTCCATGAAATTAGTGGAATATCCTTGATATTTGCGCTCCATCCAGTATCTTTTCATGGAAATATTCTTCTGGGCATTCTTGAATTTTACTCTACAAAGAAGTATCATGTTGACAATTTGGACGTTATTAGTTCCTGGATAAATTAATTCGTAAACTTGTTTTATTGAATTCTTATATCATTGTCATCATCCTCATGCTTATATATTTTGAAAGTCATCTGTGGCCTGTAGTGCATAGATGGACTTGGTATGACTATGATCAGGGATTATTCGGTATAATCATGACCGTAATGTTACAAATGATGTGATAAAAGTCCTCATTGGCCCGTAGTGCATTGATGGACAGTTGTTGGCATGATCATGACTATTGATGAATACACGAATATCCTTGGCCCGTAGTGCATGGATAATTTATGGTCGTGATACTAATGAATATCCTTGGCCGTAGTGCAGGGATGATGTGGATTATTTATTAAACTGAGTCTCAGCGATAAAAGTGATGAAAAACTTTTTAAATCATAAAAGATAGTAGATTTTATTCTCTACTTGACTCTTTTAATGGATTGCTTATTCCGCTGCAGTTAAACTTGTTGTCTATTGTATTTTATCAGTTTAACATTGTTGAAGGCTAATGATAATTATCCTGCATTATCTTAGTCATAATATTTTTTACTGGGCTAGTTGAGCTCACCCTTTCTTTCACTGTTCTATTTAGGAAATGAGAACGTAGCAGGGACTAGTCGGGGGACGGAGTGATGGTCTAGATGATAGCATTAGTAGTCCTCACTATTCTATGAAATAGTGTGATAATAATTGTAATGAGGACTTTTTCTGAGATTGGATATTGTCTAGAAGACAATATTTGTATTAAAACTCACAGCTCTTGTTGTATATTTAAGATTATATTTGTTTTCTGTACCATGTATTTGGTGACTCAAGATGGGTGATGTATACCTATTTTGGGGGTGTCACAGTTGGTATCAAAGCTTAGGGATATGATCCCTGGCTAAGATGTGAGACAAGAACTAGGAGGGGAGAGACGGGGAATTCCTTCGCTAGTATGACCTACCTAAGTTTATTTATTATTTAATTGGTTGGTCAGAGTATAGGGATAATATGTGATATGTTAATTAACCCTTGTTTTGTGGCAGTGTTTAAAAATGACAGCTGAAAATGTTAACAATGGAGTGAATGAGACCATCGAGACACCTTTAATCACTAACCAGGTTAATGTGATGTCAGGTAAAGAAGAAATTAGAGATATCTATGTGGTAAGTGAAGAACTAATAGTTGCACCTAAGCTAGTTGCAGAGGTAGCAGCTGAGAGTGAGGAAAAAGAGGAAGAAGATGAAGAAGAGGAACCTGAGGAGAATTGGTTAGAAGAAGTCTTTGATCAAAATTTAGAATTACAAAATCGTATTCATGAGTTGGAAGAGCAGGCTGAAGATTGTGGAACAGAGAGATGCAACAATTCAAAATTGTGTTACCCGATGTGTGATGCTTGAACAGAAGCACTCTTTGGCAGAGTATAAGATATTAGAGCTTGAATCTGAGAATGCTATGATCAAAGTTCTGATGAAAGAAGAAGCAAATGAATGAATGAGAATAGATGATGCATGGATAAAATCCGCACAACGTGTGGATATTATAGAAAAAGACGTCTGATCTAATAAAGCCAAAATAGATGAAATGGATTTTTCTTTTTAGACAACAATTGGTAGAATCCAACATCGAGTTCAGAATTACCCTGTGCAGAGCGGTCAACCCCAATTCGATACGGATCGGAGAATAATGATTCAAATCATGGATCAGGAATGTGACGAAGAAATTAAGGGTGGAATGTACTCTACAGCAAAGTTAAGTCCAACTGGGATGTCCCAGATAAGTCAAAAGCCACTAGTTTAAGTGAGAGCGTTTGTCGAGGAACCCGAACGAGGTTATTATGGGTAAGTTAATCATGAAAGCTTATGAAGTTTATACCTTATTCGATACTGGTTCTACCCGTTATTTTATCTCTCTTGCTTGCGCTTAACGTTTAAATTTGACTCTTGAGAAATTAGACTTTGACTTATCTGTTGAAACTCTGTTAGGAGAAACATTCGTTACCTCCACTATTTATAAATCTTGTTGATTTAAATTGACATTTTCACATTACCTGTCGATCTTATCTCTTTGAAAATATTTTCCTTTGATGTGATTTTAGGAATCGATTGGTTAACTACTCATCATGCTTTTCGTAAGGTTGTTAGCTTTTATAATCCTAACCAACCTGTTATGCGAATTCAAGCAAACAAATCCTAAAGTCAATCATTGTCATATCAAGCCATAAATAAAGAGTCCTGAGTCCTGAGCCCTTCGCTGGTGACTTCCTTGTGTGGAATGCACCGAAGCCAGACTTTCTGTATGCGACATCACGAATAAAGATGACAAGTTGATAGGTATCAATGTGACGTACTATCCAAGTCTTGGATGAGGGTTACAGTTTTGAACGATATTTCTATCGTTAATAAATTTCCTGACGTATTCTTGAAGACTTCCTAGCCTACCCCTAGAGCGTGAAATCGAATTTTGTATTGACCCCAGTACAAAACCCATTTCTTAAATCCTCAAATATTTCTTCAACTAAAATGAACGTAACATGCGCCAAAGATGTTAACTCGAGCTGTTGAAGATTACGATCGTACCATTCAATACCATCGTGGAAAAGCGAACGTGGTAGCTGACGCGTTGAGTAGAAGATCGTATGCGTTTACAAGTGTGAATATATGAACCCACGTGAAGATAACGAATATACGAGTAGAATCGACTTTAATCGATAAAGTTAAAGCCGCTCAAACTGCACACCTGAATCTGATGAATGTGAAGAAGAAGGTTCAAGAGGACGTTATTCTAGAAGCAAGAATCGACGAAGAGAGGAAATCTTAACCCTTGATTTAATTGGCCCATTTGAAATACTTGATCGAGTAAGAACTGTGGCCTATAGACTCGTTTTACCGCCAAGTATGTCGTGTGTTCATAACGTTTTTCACGTATCGATGTTACGTAAATATGTGGACGACCCGAACCACATTATTGATTTAGAACCAGACGAGATAGTGGATAATTTAACGTATGAAGATGTACCTGTTAAAATCCTGGAATATATTCTACGTTTAAAGGTTATACCTCAAGAGTTAGAATCTGACGAAGTGTCCTCATCTGTTCGGCATACCAGGTACGTACACAAATTTCGAGGGTAAAATTTCATAAAGAGGGGAGATTGTAAAATCCTAAATTTTACGAATAAAGATTTAATTTTCTTGAAATATTTTTTTCAAAATTATGGTGTGGATTTGAGATAATGTTATAGTTGTGGGTAATATTTATAAATTTTACAAAGTATGCAAGTTGTTATATAATATTCGATTGGTCGGGGAATATTCATTTTAGCAGGGAATATTCGTACAATGGCACAATCATTGGTGGACCCTGTAATGGAATTATTGTCAGATTGAGAAAACGACAAAAGGATTTTATAAAAATAACGGAGGTGTTATTTAAGAAAACTGCTTGAACTACCCATTAGTAGTAAAAGTACAAGAATACGCATGGTTACATAAGAGACACGATGATGTTGATTATTGATTCTTAAGTGAGAAGTCACTCAGTTATACTCAATTATTGCTATAGTAATTGCTGCATCATATCTCTCATATTCTTGATTCGATTATTGTCACAGTATCATTGGCATAATATGATATATTATTAAATCAATAATTAAGACGACAAAGTTATTCATATTATTAAATTGCAATATTTACAATGTCTAGAAGTTCTGTAAAGGAGAGGTTTGGTCACCTAATTGCGCGCCAATGGGGAGAAATTCTTATTGGAAAGCCCCCTCTTTCCTGGGAACAACCTGGTTGTTAAATATTGTGAGTTATAATATTAATGATGAATAAGTTCGTGTTGATTAAAGATGAATTTGATTGTTTCATTGTGTTGGAATTATTTGTGTTAGTAGAAATCGACATCTATTCCGATGATAATTGATGTCTGGAGGTTATATTGTTCAATCGGGTATTCGGGACACTTTTCGTGTCGAAGTTACTATTCATGAGTTACTATTCACGAGTTACTATTTACAAGTTACTATTCATGAGTTACTATTCATGAGTTACTATTCACCCAAACAATATATTTCTTTTCGGTCCAAATTATTTTTGGGTACAATATTATTCCATGAGGAAATGTGCTAATTTTTCAGACCGTTGGTTGAAATTATAATAGTAAATCAATATGGATCGCTGGTTTTAAGTTTTAAGAGAAGTTTGCTACCTCTCTACTCCAGTATCCAGTTTCTTTCTAAGGTAAGGGGTATTATTTCTTTTGTATTCATGAAGAGAACTTCTGTTAATCCATTCTTTATTATTTTGTTGGAATAACCTGTATACGTGGACTACCCTATACTTGGTGAAATTCTCCTGTTATTCTATTCTTTATTATTCTGTTGGAATAACCTGTATACGCGAACTCCCCTATACTTGGTGAAATCCTTATGTTATTCCATTCTTTATTATTCATTGGAATATCCCGTGCATGCGCGCTTTATCTTTAACTGGTTTCGCCTTTTTATTATTACATTGGAATATCCTCGTCTGTATGCGTTTTATGCTTGGGACTGGTTCCGTATTTATTATTATTCTTGGAATAACTTTTGCATGCTATCTATCACATGCATGGTGATTTCTTTTGTTATTCCGTTCTTTATTATACTCAGTTGATTAAAGTTTTGACTTCTATACTCCATGAAATTAGTGGAATATCCTTGATATTTGCGCTTCATCCAGTATCTTTTCATGAAAATATTCTTCTGAGCATTCTTGAATTTTACTCTACAAAGAAGTATCATGTTGACAATTTGGAAATTATTGGTTCCTGGACAAATTAATTTGTGAACTTGTTTTATTGAATTCTTATATCATTGTCATCATCCTCATGTTTATATTATGTTGAAAGTCATCTGTGGCCTGTAGTGCCTAGATGGACTTGGTATGATTATGACCAGGGATTTTTCGGTATAATCATGACCGTAATGTTACAAATGATGTGGTAAAAGTCCACATTGGCCCGTAGTGCATTGATGGACAGTTGTTGGCATGATCATGACCATTGATGAATACACGAATGTCCTTGGCCCGTAGTGCATGGATAATTTGTGGTCGTGATACTAAAAAATATCCTTGGCCGTAGTGCAGGGGTGATTCGATGATGTGGATTATTTATTAAGCTGAGTCTCAGCAATAAAAGTGATGAAAAACCTTTTAAATCATAAAAGATAGTAGATTTTATTCTCTACTTGACTCTTTTAATGGATTGCTTGTCCGCTGCAGTTAAACTTGATGTCTATTGTATTTTATCAGTTTAACATTGTTGGAGACTATATTCTGCATTATCTTAGTCATAATATTTTTTGCTGGGCTAGTTAAACTCACCCTTTCTTTCACTGTTCTCTTCAGGAAATGAGAACGTAGCTGGGACGAGTCGGGGAACGAAGTGATGTTCCAGATGATAGTATTAGCTAGTAGTCCTCACTATTCATTAAAAATAGTGTGACAATAAATATAATGAGGACTTATTACGAGAGTGGATATTGTCTAAGATAATATTTGTATTTAAACTCATGACTCTCTTGTTGTATAATTAAGATTGTATTTATATTCTGCATCCATGTATTTGGCGACTCGAATAGGTGATGTATACCTATTTTGGGGGCGTCACAGATCATATCCCTAATCTTTGATACCAACTGTGACGCCCCAAAAATTAGGTATACATCACCCATCTTGAGTCGCCAAATACATGGTACAAAATACAAATACAAACTTAATTATACAACTGTCGTGTAATATATGACAATACATAAACTGAGAGTTCTAATAGGAATATTTTCATCTAGACAATATCCATACTCAAGGAGTCCGGACTATTAATGCTATCTTCTGGACCATCACTCCTTTCCCCGACTCGTCCCAAATTTATATTCTCATTTCAAGAGAATAAAGGAAAGAAAGGGTGAGCTCAACTAGCCCAAAGAAGAAATATTATGACTACGATAATGCGTAATAAATTATCAATAGTCTTCAACAATGTTAAACCGATAAAATACAATAGACATCAAGTTTAATCAATGAATAAGCAATCCATTGAAGAGCCAAGTAGAGAATAAAACCTACTATCTTCTATGATTTAAAAATGTTTTTATCAACTTTATCATTTGAGACTCAAATTTTAATAAATAAACCATATCTTCTAATCATCCTCGTACTACAAGCCAAGGATATTCATTAAATCATCCACTGGTCATGACTATACCGAATAATCCTCGTCATAATCATACCAAAAAATCATCCATAAATGCATTACAAAGCCACCGAGGACTTTTACCACATCACTTATAACATCACAGCTTCATGATTATACCGAATGATCCCCGTCATAATCATACTAAGTCCATATATGCATGTAATCCAAAGATGACTTTCAACATAATATAAACATGAGGATGATGACAATGTTATAGGAATTCAATAAAACAAGTTCAAGAATTAATTTATCCAGGAACTAATAATATCCAAATTGTCAACATGATACTTCTTTGTAAAGTAAAAGTCAAGAATTCTCAGAAGAATATTTCCATGAAAAGATACTGGATGAAGCGCAAATATCAAGGATATTCCACTAATTTCATGGAGTATCGAAGTCAAAACTTTAACCGACTGAGTATAATAAAGAATATATATGAAACTGCAAATGAATTTTCACCCGCCATGCGGTAATCCACGTATACAGATCATTTATACCATTTAATAAGGAATGAATACAAAGGATCATTCACCATGAATGTGACAATCCACATAGACAGGTTATTCCAACAGAATAATAAAGAATGGAATAACAGAAGAATTCACCATGCATGCGATAGAGAGCCCGCACAGCATGTGTTATTCCCAATGTAATAATAAATGTGGAATAATAAATAAGGAACCAGGTCAGGTGAAATTCACACCGACAGGATATTCCGACAGAATAATAAAGAACGAAATAATAAAAAAATTTCACCAAGTATGCGGTACTTCGCATAAACAAAGTTATTCCAACATAATAATAAAAAAATGGAATAACAAAAGAAGATCACCAAGTATTGGGTAAACCAGTATATATGTGTCATTCCACCAAGTATAGGGTAAATCACAAGATACAAGTTATTCCAATAGAATAATAAAGAATGGAATAACATAAGGATTTCACCAAGTATAGGTATGTCACAGATACATGAGTTATTCCAATGAAAATAAATAAGAATGGAATAACATAATGATTTCACCAAGTATAGGGTATGCCACGTGACACAAGAGGTATGTGTATAGGGTATGCCACTTTTACAAAAGTTATTCCAAATGAATAATAAAGAATGGAATAACATAAGTTCTCTTCATGAATAAGAAAGAATAACACCCTTATCAGTAAAAGAAATCTGGATATAGAAGTAGTGAAGTAGCGAATACTCTTCTTCTTTCTCTCTATAATTTCTCTCTCTAGAGTTTCAAAGAATTAAGAAGAAATAATGAAGGAATGAGTTTCTATTTATAGAAGAATGGATTGAATAGTAACTAATTCATGAACGGTCCAGATCGATTTACTTTTAAACGAACGATCTAGATCGATTTACTAAACCAACGATCCATATTGATTCATTATTATAACTTTCCACCAGCGGTCCATAACGATTCACTAATATAACTTCAACCAACGGTCTGAAAAATTAGCACATCTCCTCATGGAATAATATTGTACCCAAATACCCGAATGCACAATAATAGAGTGAATAGTAACTGGGTGAATAGTAACTTCGACACGAAAAGTGTCCTGAATACCCGATTGAACAATATAACCTCTAGACATCAATTATCACAAATAATCCCAACATAATGAAACTATCAAATTCATCTTTAATCAACATGAACTTAATCATCATTAATATTTAACCTTTCTTTGACAGAACTTCTAGACATTGTAAATATTGCAATTTAATAATATGAATAACTTTATCGTCTCAATTATTAATTTAATAAAATAACATATTATGCACATGATACTGTGACAATAATTAAATCAATAATATGAGAGATATGATGCAGCAATTACTGTAGCAATAATTGAGTATAACTAAGTGACTTCTTACGTAAACATTAATAACCAATACCGTGTGCTACTATGCAACCACGCGTATTACTGTATTTTTACTACCGGGTAGTTCAACAATTTTAATGGTAACACTTCCGTCGTTATTTTCATAAAAATATTTTTGTCGTTTTTTAAATACGACAATTCTTCCGTTGTGGGTCCACCAATGATTGTGCCGTCATACGAATATTCCCCGACAAAAAGAATATTTCCTGACCAATCGAATATTTATAACAACTTGCATACTTTGCAAAATTTTCAAATACTACTCACAACTATAACATAATATCAAATTTATTTCATAATATTCAAAAATGATATTCATAGAAAAATTATCTTTATTCATAAAAGTTGGGGTCTTACACTTGGCCCGTAGTGAATGAATAATTTGTGGTCGTGATATTAATGAATATCCTTGGATGTAGTGCAGGGATGATGTGGATTATTTATTAAGCTGAGTCTCAGCGATAAAAGTGATGAAAAACTTTTTAAATCATAAAAGATAGTAGATTTTATTCTCTACTTGACTCTTTTAATGGATTACTTATTCCACTGCAGTTAAACTTGTTGTCTATTATATTTTATCAGTTTAACATTGTTGAAGGCTAATGATAATTATCTTGTATTATCTTAGTCATAATATTTCTTACTGGGCTAGTTGAGCTCACCCTTTCTTTCACTGTTCTCTTCAGGAAATGAGAACGTAGCAGGGACTAGTTGGGGGACGGAGTGATGGTCCAGATGATAGCATTAGTTGTCCTCTCTATTCTATGAAATAGTGTGATAGTAATTATAATGAGGACTTATTCTGAGATTGGATATTGTCTAGAAGACAATATTTGTATTAAAACTCATAGCTCTTGTTGTATATTTAAGATTGTATTTATTTTCTGTACTATGTATTTGGCGACTCAAGATGGGTGATGTATACCTATTTTGGGGGAGTCACATCTTCCGATCTAGAATGACCGATGACACTATAGTACAGACAAAAGTCCTTAACATAATCAATTTGATTGATCAATTAGGACAACGGGTTTTGTCATGGATGGAGAGTTGAGCCAAGATTTGATCTTGCACTCTCTCTTGGACTCCTTTCACAATTGCTGTGAATTTTTCATATAAACAAACTAGATATTAGCCTCGCTGATTTTCTTAACATGTTGAAAAATGTTGAGTCACTTTCCAACCAAGAAAGACCAAGTCTTACTGGTAGGGGCCAAAGGATCTTCTGAAAAGAAGAACGATTCTAAGAAGGTAAATAGAAAGACAAAAACAAAGGATAATAAGAACAAAACTGATACGGATAACAAAGGAGTTTGCTTCCACTGCAATATGCCTGGAAACTGGAAAGAAACTACAAGAAGCATCTTGCAGAGGCTAACCAGAAGAAGCTTAGTGAAGCTTCGATTACAAATATAGTTTTGTTCATAATTAAAATAAATTTTTCTTCAAGTCAAGGTTCTACTTGGGTATTGGATATCGACTTTGGTTATCATAAATATAGATTTATGAAGGGGCCAGGTAGAAGTAGAAAGCTAAACAAAGATAAGTAATCTTATGTGTGGGAAATGAAGCAAAGTTTGCTGCATTAGCCATAGAAACTTATAGTTTAGCATTTCCTACGGGCAAATCTATTAATTCAATAAGTTGTTATTGTATTCCAGTTCTTGTTAGAAACATTATTTCCATTTTATTGTTGGATAATGAAATCTTTGGTATTATATTTGAGAACAATTGTTGTTCTATTTATACTAATAATATTTTGTATAGAACTGAAATATTACTTAATGGATTTTGTATACTTGACTTACGTGAAAATAATTTTGCAAATTGAACAAACTAATATAAGAAAAGGAGATGATCATTCAAAGAGTTGAATGTGTGTATTTGCAGAAATACAAGTGTGAATTATTTGAAAGGTTCAAAGAATTCAGAATTGAAACAAATTGGCAAAGTATTAAGATTCTTTGATTAGATTAAGGAATAAATACTTGTGCAATAAGTTTCTAGATCATCTCAAATGGTTTTCTCATAATGGACGCCTCCTGATACATAATAATTGATTGATGTATTTGAAAGGAAAAAATTGTACCTTGTTGGACATGGTACGGTCCATAATGATTTTACCGACATTCCAGTATCCTTCTGGGGTCATGCCCCAAAAATGGCTGCATCTCTACGGAAAAGGTAACCTCAAAATTTGACCCCAAGAATCTATAAGAGTTATGGGCAGGGAGGATTCCTAATCTTAAGTATGTTAAGATAAGGGGTTGTCCAACTTATGTGAAAAAGGTTTCAAAGGATAAGCTTGGGACAAGATTTGACAAGTACAAATTTATGGGACATCCTAAAGTAAGGGTATATATTCTATATTCCTACTTAGCAAAAGGTGTTTGTTGTGAAACACGCTACCTTCTAAGATAAAGGTTGTTAGGAATAAGCATGTGAATGATATTCCTATTTATGTATGATTTAATTATGATATAAATGAATGAATATGTAAGTATGCTTGCATTAAGAAAAGCTGTAAAGTCCTTTTATAGATAATAGGAACATATGTACAAGGACTTAGAATGAATTGATCAAATATGTTAGCTTGATCTTACATAAGCAAAAACAGCTTTGTAAAGTTCTTTAAAAGAAATGATGTACAAGGACTATAAATATAGAAAGATCAAGCTTGTTAGGTTGATCTTATAATGTAATAGATAGGCTTGTCTGATCGTCGAGTACTGCACCAGAAATCGTAGTCTGCCAAGAGAGTCAAGGAAAACTCGAGAGCTATCAAGGTAGAATCATAGTCTGCAATATAATAGATCTCAGAGTTCGTAGACAGCCAGGAGAGACGAGGAAGGATTATATTGTGTCAAGAAGAACATCCTCGGAGCAATAGTCTGCTGAGGATGTCATGTTCAGAATCATAGAGACAGCATGTCTACGAGCCGACCGAACATCTGCCAAAGCCAAGTCAAGAATCGTAGACCACACTCGTAGTCGTAGAGTCTACTGATCAAATAAGAGGCAGAGATCGTACTCGAGCCAGATCAGATGAAGACAACAAGCTTAAGGACAGAGATCGTAGAGTGTCAACATCTGATCTCGTAGTCGTAGTGTCTGCACAACCAAAGCTAATCGTAAAGTGTAGAACTAAGTCTTCAACAAAGGTGTTCACAACGTCAAGACAGAATCGTAGAGTAAACATGATTCTCAACAAATGAGCACTCCCAGAATATCCAAAGTATGAAGCCTCTGGTCTGAGTTACAAAGATACATCCCACCTGAAGGAAACCAGAGAGCACTCAACGAATGGCATGCAAGCTAATAGAATATCTAAGCACTAACCCAATCAACATCCAAATTAAGTTGTGAAGCCATTCAAGATGAATTCTTCCATAAGTTGATCAGAAGAAGACTTCAAAGAATCGACTAAAGAAAAGTCGACAAGTGCGATGGTATCAAGTAAATGTAAGACAACAATCTTGGAAGTATCCAGGATCGTAGTGTTTGCCAAACAAAGCAGGAACTGATGAAGTGTACATAGAGATATTAGTCAGCGTATGAAGAACAAGGCTAAAATGATTAAGCATTGTGTCAGTCCATTGATGATAAGTGAACGGGAGATCACAAGGAGAAAGCGAGCTGGACATGCCATAAATCTGAAGTGTCTTGCTATTTAGAAGAGGCCAGAACAAGAAGTTAAGCTATTAGTTCCTGAGATCCATCGAGGCAAACAGAAGTGTTGAAGCACTGCACAAGAAAAAGAAAAGGTGTTCTACATTGAGGATCCAATGAACACTCTTCAGGATCGTAGTGTTGTCTCAACCAGTCAATGAGAAACATTCAACAAGACACTACGATCAGGTCCAAGAATATGCATCAGAATCGTAGAGTTCAGTCATCTAAAGATTGAATCATTGGCAACGATTTAATCTGAAGAGTGATATTTGAATATAGCTTATTAAGAACATCGGTGCAAAAGGGCAGATTCTGACATTCTAATCGAGAAGTCATAAAGAAGAAATAAAGATGACTATCTGCCCGAGGCATCAAAGTGACATCTCTGACGGGGTAGGTGAAATAGTAGACTACAGTGTCAGAAAGATGAAAAAGGGGATGTCATGTCACATCTGCAGTATGCACCAAATAACTCAAGATCTGTGAAGTAATTTAAATAACTTTCAATGGCTATATCCCAACGGAAAGATTGGGAAGGAGTATAAATAAGACAGATCTACAAGGATCAAAAGTTGGTAAAATTGCAGAATCGTTGAGTTATTAGAATGCTATGTTTTTGACTCTACGAGTTCCACCAGAGCTAAATAGAACAAGTCTTAGTGACAGTGAAACTACAAAGGTGGAAGTGAAACAGCTTTGAAGAAGGAATCGAATAGACTAAAAGCTTCACTCAACAAAGATAAGAATGCCACTGAAGATGGAAGCTAAGCTGAGAGCTGAGAAGGCCAAGAAGATAGCATTCAAAAAAGTGGCAGAGTACAAAGAAGATCAAGAGAGCCACTTTACGAATCACCATGAACCAAAAGCTGAAATAGAACAGATACAGAACTATGTCTGCAAACCACTCAAGAAGGGTTTAGGGAATGCTAAGTGCCAGACGAAGTCTACCAAAAGCTCAAACACTTAGCAAACCCAAATGGTGATGGTGCACAGCTGACATCAGATAAAGATGAGCAGAAAAGAGTGAAGATCAGCTGCACCAGAGAAGATGTGGTCCAGACTCGAAGCATAATGCAAAGAGGACCACACCAAGCTGCTAAGTACAAAAGATGTTCAAGCCTAAAGACATCTTAGCAGCTCAACACCACCACCAACAACAACACCAACAACAAGAAGAAGCCAGGGCCTGAGGGGTCCTTGTCCGGAGGGACTAAATGAAGTTCCAAGCCTGCTGGGCTTGAAGAGTTCCTAGGGAACTAGAGGAGTTCCAAGCCTGCTGGGCTTGAAGAGTTCGTAGTGAATGGATGTTCTAAGGCTCCTGTCCTTGAAGGAATCTTAGTGATTCAGGGTGCTGCCCCTCTTTAGTGGAAATCCTGCTAGTTGAAAGTAGAAGAGTGGATTAGGAGCTTGAGTCTCTAAACCACTTAAAATCCCTTGTGTCATTTACTTTATGTCATTTACATTATGTACTTAACTGCTATAACTGCTATGTATGTATTAACTGCTTACCACTTAACTAACTCTAAGAACAATGTATGTATGATTATGAATATATCAATAAAAGGGTTATTTTACTTATTCTGTTGTGCTTGAAAAGATTCTTATGTTTTGCAAAATAAACAGGAAAGTATTTGAAAATAAAAAGGATATATTCAACCCCCCCTTCTAGATCTATTGTGTGCCTACTGGGAACTAACAATTGGTATCAAAGCAGGTTCTCATGCTATATTCAAAAGCTAATCGCTTTGAGTCTGATCCCAGGCACAAACATTGTTCTAAACTTAGTTTATTAGTAAGTCACTTATAAATGCAAATGAGCTCACAAGTTGGAAATATTGTATATAGGTAAATATGTATATACACCTGAAGCTGCTCAGATTGGTCCGTGTTCTTAAATGCTATAGCAACAAGACCAATCCGTGTCCACAGTCAATCTTATAGTCTGAAGAGCAAATATGGGAGCTCAAGACGCATCAACTGCAAAGATTCAAGCATCCACCAGACTAAAAGATGAAAAGGCCATATGTGCTAAGAAGTAATCATTCAGAAAAGAAAGAAGAATCTCTCAAATCTATATTTGGCCAACCAACAGCTAGATGTGAACCTTGAGGACTCAAGGTTGTCAAAGAACTAAAGATGTCTAAGATTCTCTGAGCCTACATCTTCAAGACTATGATTGATTGTGTAAGACCCCAACTTATTATAAATGAAATTGAATTTCCTCTATTTATTATTTTGAAATAGTAAGGGTTGATTTGATTAATGTGGTTAGTTATGAGTAAAATGCGCAAATATCTCAAAAAAGCAAGTGGTTATAAAATATTCATTGTTGTCGGGGAATATTCGTTTGGTCGTGGAATATTCTTCTTATGTTTTGAGAATATTTGTACGACGGCAAGAACCTTGTAAAATTCATAACGGAAAGCAATTGGATGAAGAAAACAACAAGTATAAGTTTTTATAAATAACGACGTAGTTGTTACCGTTAACACTGTTGGAATACCCGGTGGTTAAGCACACGGTATTGCACCAATTATTGACTCTTACGTAAAAAGGCACTACTCAATAATTTTTTTACAGTAATTACTGTTCAATATTTTATTTTATTGATTCAATAATTGCTACGTTGATATTTTATATTATTGTTGTTTCAATAATTGTCACTACATAGTATTTTTCATTATCAGATCAATAATTCATATTATTTGAATAATATTATTAGATAGCATTATTGGCAATGTCTAGAAAATTCTTTCTAAGGAAAGGTTTGGTCACCTAATTATAGCCTTGAAGGAGAAATCCTTATTGAAAGCCCCTCTTTCCTGGGAATGACACGGTTGTCGATATTGTGATTACGTAATATTATTTGTGAATAATTAATTATTAATTTATATGATAAGGAAAATATTTATTTTATGTGGATATAGATGGAGAAAATTTTTAATGTGACAATTGTTGAAAATTGATATTTTATCTTTTTTGATAAAATAATTTATTTTAATATATTATTATATTATAACAATATAATAATAGTGATATTTTTACAATAAATGTGTTATATATGAATATATGAGGAGGAAGAGTATTTTTGTTATAAAAAATGTTTAACACATGTTTTGTGCGTTGGTGGGCCCCATTTTGTGACTTAAATTAGATTATAGCCCGTAAAATCGTTCATATGTGGATTTCGGTCAATTTCTGTTTGTAATTTGGAAAAACTTAAAACTACAAAGTTATAAAGAATTGAATTTTCTATGGAATGGACATAAGATTCAATTTTTTCTAATAAAAGGGCTATTTATTGTGAGACCCCAGATTTTATGAATAAATATTTAATTTTCTCTAAATAATTTTTTTTAATATTATGGTGTGGATTTGATATAATGTTATAGTTGTGGGTAGTATTAATAAATTTTGCAAAGTACGCAAGTTGTTATATAATATTCGATTGGTCGGGGAATATTCGTTTTATCGGGGAATATTCGCATAACAAAGACAATCATTGGTGGACCCCAAATGCTTGAATTATTGTTTCGGATTGAGAAAATGACAAAAGTATTTTATGAAAATAATGTGGAAGTTTTACCGTTATCTTGCTGAACTACTCTTTAGTAAAAGACATGCGAATACGCTGGCGTGGTTGCGAGAGTAGCACACGGTATTAATTATTAATGCTTACGTGATAAGTCACTTTCGTTTTGTTTTATTAGTATTATTAATGTAATAAAATGAAAAGATTTTTATATAAAATGTAATACTTTTATAAAGTTATTTGTTTTATTAGATAATAATTAGAATATATTATATTTTATTATGTATAGTGCCTGCATAGTATTTTGCATAGTAAAATCTTTTTGTATAAAACAAAATACTTTTATAAAGTTATTCGTTTTATTAGATTATAAATAGAATATAATATATTTTATTTAAAAGATTTTATTTTATTAGAATATTTTATTAATACTACATAGTAAATCAATCTGGACCGTTCATGAATTAGTTACTATTCAGTCCATTCTTCTATAAATAGAAGCTCATTCCTTCATTATTTCTTACGAATTCACTGAAACTCTAGAAAGAGAAACTATAGAGAGAGTTCTTCTTCTGTAATCTCGAGCGTATTTCTTTAGAGTTTAAGAAAGCTTTGAGTATAATGCAAGTTTTCTTCGAGTATATCCTCGCCCTACCAGTTGGAGTACTCTTTTGTATATCTTCTGTATATGCGAAGTACCATAGACATGGTGAAATTCTTTTGTTATTCCATTCTTTATTATTCTATTGAATATCACATCCGGCTTGGTTATAGTGATTACGCTTTGACCTAGTTCCCTTATTTATTATTTTGTTGGAATAACCTGTCTGTGCAGTCTATCGCATGCCTGGTGAAGTCTTTTGTTATTTCATTCTTTATTATTTTGTTGGAACATCTTGTCGGTGCATTTACGCATGACCTGGTTCCTTTATTTATTATTCTGTTAGAATATCCTGTTTGTGCGTTTACACATGACCTAGTTCCATTCTTTTTTATTCTGTTGGAATAACCTGTCTGTGCGGTCTATCGCATGCATGGTGATTTCTTATGTTATTCCATTCTTTATTATTCTGTTGGAATAACCTGTCTATGTGGATTATCACATGCATGGTGAATGATCCTTTGTATTCATTCCTTAGTAAATTATGGAAATGACCTGTCTAAGTGGATTACCGCATGGCGGCGAAAATCCATTTGCAGTTTCATATATTCTATTATACTCAGTTGGTTAAAGTGTTAGCTTCTATACTACATGAAATTAGTGGAATATCCTTGATATTTGTGCTTCATCCAGTTTCTTTTCATGGAAATATTCTTCTGAGCATTATTGAATTTTACTCTACAAAGAAGTATAATGTTGACAATTTGGACGTTATTGGTTCCTGGATAAATTAATTCTTGAACTTGTTTTATTGAATTATTATGTTAAAAGTCATCTGTGGCCTGTAGTACATAGATGGACTTGGTATGATTATGACCAGGGATTATTCGGTATAATCATGACCGTAATGTTACAAATGATGTGGAAAGAGTCCTCATTGGCCCATAATGCATTGATGGACAATTTTTGGTATGATTATGGCTATGGATTCTCTTCAGCCAAGGGTGCAAAGATGAATTATTTTATGGCATGATCAGGACCGTTGATGAAAACACAATTATCTTTGGCCCGTAGTGCATGGATAATTCGTGGTTGTGATACTAAAGAATATCCTTGGCCTATAGTGCAGGGATGATTTAATGATGTGGATTATTTATTGAGCTGAGTCTCATCGATAAAAGTGATGAAAATTCTTTTAAATCATAGAAGATAGTAGACTTTATTCTCTACTTGACTCTTCTAATGGATTGCTTGTTCCGCTGCTGTTAAACTTGATGTTTGTTATATTGTATCAGTTTAACACTGTTGAAGGCTAACAATAATTTATTCTGCATTATCTTAGTCATAATATTTCTTACTGGGCTAGTTGAGCTCACCCTTTCTTTCATTATTCTCTTCAGGAAATGAGAACGTAGCTGGGGCTAGTCGGGGAACAGAGTGATGGTCCTAGATGGTGCATTAGTAGTCCTCAGTATTCTGTTAAATAGTGTGATAATAAATGTAATGAGGACTCAATTGAGTGTGGATATTATCTAGATGACAATATTTGTATTAAAACTCACAGCATATGTTTTGTCGTATTTTACACGACTGTTGTATAATTAAGTTGTATTTTAATTTTGTACCATGTATTTGGCGACTCAAGATGGGTGATGTATACCTAATTTTGGGGGCATCACAGTTGGTATCAAAGCTTAGGAATATGATCCCTGGCTGAGATGTGAGACAAGAACTAGGAGGGGAGAGACGGGAAATTCCTTCGCTAGTATGACCTACCTAAATTTATTTGGTATTTAATTGGACGGCAGAGTATAGGGATAACATGTGATATGTTAACTAACTCTTTTTTTATGGCAGTGTTTGAAAATGGCAGCTGAAAATGTTAACAATGGAGTGAATGAGACCATTGAGACACCTTTAATCACTAACCAGGTTAATGTTATGTCAGACGAAGAAGAAATTAGAGATATCTACGTGGTAAGTGAAAAACTAATAGTTGTACCCGAGCTAGTTGCAGAGGTAGCAGCTGAGAGTGAGAAAGAAGAGGAAGAAGAGGAACCTGAGGAGAATTGGTTAGAAGAAGTTTACGATCAAAATTTAGAATTTTAAAATCGTATTCATGAGTTGGAAGAGCAGGCTGAGGAACGGCAGGCGGTTGTGGAACAAAGAGATGCAACAATTCAAAATTGTGTTACCCGATGTGCGATGCTTAAACAGAAGCACTCTTTGGCAGGGTATAAGATATTAGAGCTGGAATCTGAGAATGCTATGATCAAAGTTTTGATTAAAGAAGAAGCAAATGAACGAATGAGAATAGATGATGCATGGGTAAAAGCCACACGACGTGTGGATATTGTAGAAAAAGACGTCCGATATAATAAGGCCAAAATAGATGAAATGGATTTTGCTTTTTGGACAGAAATTAGGAGAATCCAACATTGAGTTCAGAATTACCCTGTGCAGAGCTGTCAACCCCAATTTGATATGGATCGGAGAATAATAATTCGAATCATGGATCAGGAATGTGACGAAGCAATTAAGGGTGGAATGTACTCAACAGCAAAGTTAAGTCCAACTTGGATGTCCCAGACAATTCAAAAGCCAGTAGTTTAAGTGAGATCGTTTGTCGAGGAACCCGAACGAGATTATTACGGGTAAGTTAATCATAAGCTCTTACGAAGTCTATACCTTATTCGATACCGATATTACCTATTCTTTTATCTCTCTTGCTTGCGCTTAACGTTTAAATTTGACTCTTGAGAAATTAGACTTTGACTTATCTGTTGAAACTCTGTTAGGAGAAACCTTCGTTACCTCCACTATTTATAAATCTTGTTCAAATCAACACTTTCATGTTACCTGTCGATCGTATCTCTTTGAAAATACTTGCCTTTGATGTGATTTTATGAATCAATTGGTTAACTACTCATCATGCTTTTTGTAAGGTTGTTAGCTTTCACACTCCTAACCAACCTGTTATGCGAATTCAAAGTAACCAAACCACTAAAGTAAATCATTGTCATATCAAGCCAGAAATAAAGAGCCCCGGTCCTTTCGTTGTTGAATTCCTTGTGTGGAATGCACCGAAGCCAGACTTTCCATAAGGGACGTTGTGAATGACGATGGCAAGTTGATAGGTATCAATGTGACGTGTTATCCAAGTCTTGGATGAGAGTCACAGTTTTGAATGATATTTATATTGTTAATAAATTTCCTAACGTATTCCTAAAGACTTCTTAGCTTACCCCTAGAGCATGAAATTGAATTTTGTATTGACCCCAGTACAAAACCCATTTCTTAAACCCTCAAATATTTCTTCAACTAAAGTGAACGTAACATGCGCTAAAGACGTTGGCTCGAGCTATTGAAGATTACGATCGTACCATTCAATACCATCATAAAAAAGCGAACGTGGTAGCTGACGCGTTGAGTAGAAGATCGTATGCGAGTGCGAATATACGAACGCACGTGAAGATAACGAATATACGAGTAGAATCGATTTTAATCGATAAAGTTAAAGCCGCTCAAGCTACACACCCGGAGCTGATGAATGTGAAGAATTAAGAAGGTTTAAGAGGACGTTATTCTAGAAGCAAGAATCGACGTAGAGAGGAAATCTCAACCCTCGATTTAATTGGCCCATTTGAAATCCTCGATCGAGTAGGAACTGTGGCTTATAGACTCGTTTTACCGCCAAGTATGTCGCGTGTTTATAACATTTTTAATGTATCGATGTTACTTAAATATGTGGATGACCCGAAGCACATTATTAATTTAGAAACGGACGAGATAGCAGAAGATTTAACATATGAGGAGATACGTATTAAAATCTTGGATAAGAAGGATCATATTCGATGCTCAAAGGTTATACCTCAAGAGTTAGAATTTGAAGTGAAGTCAAGGTATCCTCACCTGTTTGGCATACCAGGTACGTACATAAATTTCGAGGGCAAAATTCCATAAGGAGGGGAGATTGTGAGACCCCAGATTTTATGAATAAATATTTAATTTTCTCAAAATATTTTTTTTTAATATTATGGTGTGGATTTGATATAATGTTATAGTTGTGGGTAGTATTTATAAATTTTGCAAAGTATGCAAGTTGTTATATAATATTCGATTGATCGGGGAATATTCATTTTATCAGGGAATATTCGTACAACGACACAATCATTGGTGGACCCTACAAATCTAAATTATCACGGATTGAGAAAAATGACAAAAGTATTTTATGAAAATAACGGTGGAAGTTTTACCAAGTATCTTGTTGAACTACTCGGTAGTAAAAAGTATGCGATGTCTACGCGTGGTTGCATAAAGTAACATACGATATTGATTATTAATGCTTACGTGATAAGTCACCGGTTTTGTTTTATTAGTATTATTAATGTAATAAAACAAAAAACTTTTTATATAAAATGAATACTTTTATAAAGTTATTTATTTTATTAGACAATAATTAGAATATATTATATTTTATTATATATAGTGTTGCATAGTGCTCGCATAGTGTTTTGCATAGTAAAATCTTTTTATATAAAAATGTAATACTTTTATAAAGTTATTCGTTTTATTAGATTATAAATAGAATATATTATATTTTATTTAAAAGATTTTGTTTTATTAGAATATTTTATTAATAATTTATAGTAAATCAATACTGACCGTCTGCTTAAAAGTAAATCAATCGACCGTTCATGAATTAGTTACTATTCAAATTCATTCTTCTATAAATAAAGCTCATTCCTTCATTATTTCTTACGAATTCATTTGAAACTCTAGAGAGAAACTATAGAGAGAGTTCTTCTTCCGTAATCTCGAGCGTATTTCTTTAGAGTTTAAGAAAGCTTTGAGCATAGTGCAAGTTTTCTTCAATATATCCTCGCCTCTACCAAATGGAGTACTCTTCTTTCAAAGGTAAGGGATATTATTTGTTGTACTACAGTAAGGGGTATTATTTCTTTTGAATTCATGAAGAGAACTTCATTATTCCATTCTTTATTATTCTCATTGGAATAACTTTTGTACTGCTGCTACCCTATACTTGGTGAAATTCTTCCATTATTCCATTCTCATTATTATGTTGGAATAACTCAGATATCGAAGTATCTCATACATAGTGTAATTCTTCCATTATTCCATTCTTTATTATTACATTGAATATCTTGTCGGTCATGATTACGCTTTGACTTCGTTTCCTTATTTATTATTTTGTTGGAATAACTCCGTGCATGCGCGTCTATCGCATGCCCGTGAAGTCTTTTGTTATTTCATTCTTTTATTATTTTGTTGGAACATCTTGTCGGTGCATTTACGCATGACCTGGTTCCTTTATTTATTATTCTCGTTAGAATATCCTCGCCCTGTATGCGTTCTGCATGACTTCGTTCCATTCTTTTTTATTCTGTTGGAATAACCTGTCTGTGCGGTTTATCGCATGCATGGTGATTTCTTATGTTATTCCATTCTTTATTATTCTGTTGGAATAACCTGTCTATGTGGATTATCACATGTATGGTGAATGATCCTTTGTATTCATTCCTTATTAAATTGTGGAAATGATCTGTCTAAGTGGATTACCGCATGGCGGTGAAAATCCATTTGCAGTTTCATATATTCTATTATACTCAGTTGGTTAAAGTTTTAGCTTCTATACTCCATGAAATTAGTGGAATATCCTTGATATTTGCGCTTCATCCAGTATCTTTTCATGGAAATATTCTTCTGAGCATTATTGAATTTTACTCTACAAAGAAGTATCTTGTTGACAATTTGGACGTTATTGGTTCCTGGATAATTTAATTCTTGAACTTGTTTTATTGAATTATTATGTCATTGTCATCATCCTCATGTTTATATTATGTTGAAAGTTATATGTGGCCTGTAGTGCATAGATGGACTTGGTATGATTATGACCAGGGATTATTCGGTATAATCATGACCGTAATATTAAAAATGATGTGGAAAAAGTCCTCATTGGCCCGTAATGCATTGATGGATAATTTTTGGTATGATTATGGCTATGGATTCTCTTCGGCTAAGGGTGCAAAGATGAATTATTTTATAGCATGATCAGGACTGTTGATGAAAACACGATTATCTTTGGCCCGTAGTGCATGGATAATTCGTGGTCGTGATACTAAAGAATATCTTTGGCCTATAGTGCATGGATGATTTAATGATGTAGATTATTTATTGAGCTGAGTCTCAGCAATAAAAGTGATGAAAAATCTTTTAAATCATTGAAGATAGTAGACTTTATTCTCTACTTGACTCTTCTAATGGATTGCTTGTTCTGTTGCTGTTAAACTTGATGTTTGTTATATTGTATCAGTTTAGCACCGTTGAAGGCTAACGATAATTTATTTTGCATTATCTTAGTCATAATATTTCTTACTGGGCTAGTTGAGCTCACCCTTTTTTTCATTGTTCTCTTCAGGAAATGAGAACGTAGCTTGGTCTAGTCGGGGAACAGAGTGATGGTCTTAGATGAGGCATTAGTAGTCCTCACTATTCTGTTAAATAGTGTGATAATAAATGTAATGAGGACTCAATTGAGTGTGGATATTGTCTAGATGACAATATTTGTATTAAAATTCACAGTATATGTTTTGTCGTATTTTACATAACTGTTGTATAATTAAGTTGTATTTGAATTTTGTACCATGTATTTGGCAACTCAAGATGGGTGATATATACCTAATTTTGGGGGTGTCACATTTATTATGAATTATTGAAGTTCCGGAATAATTGATTTTTTTGAGTTTTAAATGAGTTTAATGAGAAAAACGTTTTTGTGGTTGTTGCTGAGGTGTGGCTGATGTTTGGACTAAATAAGTGTGCGTAGGAAGTTTAAGAAAAAATATATTATTATTTTATTAAATTTAATACTTTGATGTTCTAAGCATTTTCCTATAAATAGGGTGCTTAGGGCAGAATTGAAAATCACACCAGAATCTAAAGTTTTCTCTCTCTATATTATCGAGTGTATTCTTGTGAGTATTTTGATACTTTGAGTGTTGCTATATGGTGCAAGTTCCCTTCAGCGTTATATCTGATATTCCAGCCAGAAATACTATTCTTTTGAGGTAAGGGATGCTATTTTTTTTATAAATGATATAATTTCTTTCAATATCATTATGCCGAAATATTGGTATGAATTTTATTGTGAAATTTCTACCCTTTTGTGTCGGGGTTACTATTCATGTATACGGTACTTTTCACATATACGGCACTATTCACGAATACGACACTATTCACCGAAAAATGAAATTTTCTCTTCTTTGTCCCAGATGTCTATTTTTGTTACTAGCTTTGATTGTATCCATGTTTTGATCAATATTCTTGAATTTTACTCCACTATGGTATATTATGGGGTGTTTTTAAACATGGATAAACCGAAGTACGAATCCTTAATATTTGTTCTTTTGTCTCACTGGATTCGTTTTCTTTAAAATATTTTTCATCATCCTCAGTCCTAAATGATGATATAATTGAATATTTGGCCTGTAGTGCAAAGATAAATTATCTTCTGATGAATATCTTTGGCCCGTAGTGCAAAGATAAACATGTGTTGAGATGAGCATTACCAACTGATGAATATCTTTGGCCTGTAGTGTAAAGATGAATATTTGATTCAAGATGAATATTGATTTATGTTATAGGGATAAAATATTGATGATGGATTTTTAAATTCATAGATGATAGTAGATTTCATTCTATACTTAACTCTTTAATGAATTGTTATTTCCGCTGCGAATATTGATCTGAAATTGTTGTCTATTATATTCTATCAGATTTTTCCCTGTTGAGGACTAACGATAATTTGTTCTATATTATCTTAGTCATAATATTCTTTAATGGCTAGTTGAGCTCACCATTTTCTTTTTTGTTCCATTTTTCTTCTCAGGAGGCGAAAATGTAGCGAGTACTAGTCGGGGTATAGAATGATGGTTCTAGAAAGTTATTTTAGTAGTCCTCACTATTTTTATAAAATAATGTATCAATAATTGTAATGAGGACTTATTTGAGTATGGATATTGTCTAGAAGACAATATTTGTATTTAAACTCACAGTTTATGTGTTGTCGTATTTTACATGACAATTGTATTAATAAAGTTGTAGTTGTTTCTGTACCATGTATTTGGCGACTCAAAATGGGTGATGTATACCTATTTTGGGGGGATCACAGATTGATCAAAGGACAACTGGAGCAATAAGCTGTCAGAAGTAAAGGAAAAAGTATGCACATCAATGTCTAACCTCACTATATCAAGTTAAATGACTGTCAAGAAATTGACAATGTAAAGGTACGGTTCCTCATCAATATAAATTTATACATCTTGTTGCACCATCTTATGTACTATAAAAGTATTCTATCAAGAGACTATACTCTACCTAAAAAGGAGAAGAGAGAAAGTACACTGAAGTTGAAAACTCAAATGCTAACAAATTTTCTCTCCATCCAAGTTTTAGGTTGAAGATAACATGTAAGACCCCAACTTTTATGAATAAAGATGATTTTTCTATAAATATCATTTTTGTATATTATGGAATTAATTTGATATAATGTTATAGTTGTGGGTAATATTTATAAATTTTACAAAGTACGCAAGTTGTTATATAATATTCGATTGGTCGGGGAATATTCGTTTTAACAGGGAATATTCATACAACTAAGACAATCATTGGTGGACCCATAATGTAATTATTATTCGATTGAAAACGACAAAAATATTTTTATGAAAATAACGGCGGAAGTTTTACCGTTAACTGTTGAAATACCCGGTGTTAAAAGTACAGTAATACGCGTGGTTACATAGTAGCACACGGTATTGATTATTGATGCTTACGTGAGAAGTCACTCAGTTTTATTCAATTATTGCTACAGTAATTGTTGCATAGTATCTCATGTTATTTGATTCAATTATTGTCGATATTTTATATATTATTAAATCGATAATTGTGATAACAAAGTTATTAATATTATTATTTGCAATATTAACGTTGTCAGAAGTTACACAAGGAGAGGTTTGCTTTCGGTAATTAATCGTCGATAGGAGAAATCCTTATTGGAAAGCCCCTCTTTCCTAGGAACGACTGGTCGATTAATAGTGTGAATTATAATAATGATTATGAATTTTGTTTTATTATTATTATAAATGTAATAAAATGAAAACTTTTATATAAAATGTAATACTTTTTATAAAGTTTTGTTTTATTTGATTATAAATAGAATATAATATATTTTATTATGTATAGTGTTTGCATATAGGCCTCTATATAGTATTTGCATAGTAAAATCTTTTTATATAAAATAGAATACTTTTATAAAGTTATTTGTTTTATTAGATTATAAATAGAATATATTATATTTTATTATGCCTAGTGTTTGTATAAAGTGCTGATAGTGTTTTTCATAGTAAAATCTTTTATATAAAATGTAATACTTTTATAAAGTTATTTGTTTTATTAGATTTTAGATAATATATATATATATATATATATATATATTATAAAATGTAATATATTATATTTTATTACATAGAATCTTTTCCATTCTCCTATAAATAGGATGCTTAGTTAGAATTAAAAACACACCAGAAATTCAGAGAATTCTTCTTTTATAATCTTGAGTATATTTCTTTAGAGTTTTAAGAAGCTTTGAGCTTAGAAAATAGTATAAGTTTTCTTCAAGAATACTCTCGCCCTACCAGTCGGAATACTCTTCTTTCTAAGGTAAGGGATATTATTCTTTCGTATTTATGAAGAGAGTTATTTTCTTTCAATACTCGTAAGGGTTGTTATTCCATTCTTTATTATTATGTTGGAATAATCAGTTTATGCGAAGTACCGCATACATGGTGAAATTCTTCTGTTATTCCATTCTTTATTATTTTGTTGGAATAACCTATCTGTGCGGTCTATCGCATGCCTAGTGAATTCTGTTATTATTCCATTCTTTATTATTTTGTTGGAACATCCTGTCTGTGCGAATTACGCATGACCTGGTTCCATTCTTTATTATTCTCATTGGAACATCCTCGTGCAAGCGGATTACGCATGACACGGTTCCATTCTTTATTATTCTCATTGGAACATCTTTATCTGTGTAAGGATTATGCATGACACGGTTCCATTCTTTATTATTTCAGAATATCCTCATGCGTGAGGATTACGCATGACCTGGTTCCAATCTTTGTTACTCTGTTGGAATAACCTGTCTATGTGGATTACCGCATGCATGGTGAATGATCATTTGTATTCATTCCTTATTAACTTGTGGAAATGATCTGTCTACGTGGATTACCGCATGGCGGGCGCAAAATCCATTTGTAGTTTCATATATTCTATTACACTCAGTTGGTTAAAGTTTTGGCTTATATACTCCATAAAATTAGTAGAATATCCTGGATATTTGCGCTTCATCCAGTATCTTTTCATGGAAATATTCTTCTGAGCATTCTTGAATTTTACCCTATAAAGAAGTATCATGTTGACAATTTGGACATTAGTGAGTTCAGGATAAATTGACTTATAAATCTTTAAAATTTATTCTTGAACTTGTTTTATTGAATTATTATATCATTGTCATCATCCTCAAGTTTATATTATGTTGAAATTCATATGTGGCCTGTAGTGCATAGATGGACTTGGTATGATTATGACCAGGGATTATTCGGTATAATCATGACTGTAAAGTTACAAATGATGTGGTTAAAATCCTCATTGGCCCGTAGTGCATTGATGGACAGTTGTTGGCATGATCATGACTGTTGATGAAAACACTAATATCCTTGGCCCGTAGTGCATGGATAATTTGTGGTCATGATACTAATGAATATCCTTGGCCGTACGTAGTGCAGGGATGATGTGGATTATTTATTAAGATGAGTCTCAGTGATAAAAGTGATGAAAAACCTTTTAAATCATAGAAGATAGTAGATTGTATTCTCTACTGGACTCTTCTAATGGAATGCTTGTTCCGCTGCAGTTAAAGTTGATTTTTGTTATATTTTATCAGTTTAACACTGTTGAAGACTAAAGATAAATTATTCTGCATTATCTTAGTCATAATATTTCTTACTGGGCTAGTTGAGCTCACCCTTTTTGCTTTCATTGTTCTCTTCAAGAAATGAGAATGTAACAGGGACTAGTCGGGGAACGGAGTGACGATCCAGATGATAGTATTAGTAGTCCTCACTATTCTATGAAATAGTGTGATAATAAATGTATTGAGGACTTATTTTGAGTTTGAATACTGCAATATTTGTATTAAAACTCACAGCTCATGTTGTATATTTAAGGTTGTATTTGTATTATGTACCATGTATTTGGAGACTCAGAATAGGTGATGTATACCTATTTTGGGGGCGTCACAGTTGGTATCAAAGCTTAGGGATATGATCCCTGGCTGAGATGTGAGTTAAGAACTAGGAGTGGAGAGACGAGGAATTCCTTCGCTAGTATGACCTACCTAAGTTTTTTGATATTTAATTGGTCGGTCAGAGTATAGGGATAATATGTGATATATTAATTAACCCTTATTTTGTGGCAGTATTTGAAAATGACATCCGAGAATGTTGAGAATAGCAATGGAGCATAGGAGATCGTTGAGTCTCCACAGTTCAATAATCAGGATAATGTGCATCAGGAAGGCGATAATCCTCATGCAAACAACAACACTAACCAAATGATGAACGATGGAATGTTCAGAGGCTTTATGAAATTCATGCAACATCAGGAAAGAGCGGCTCCTGTCCAAAATACAGGTGGAAACACTGGCAACTCTTGGACGGTCATAGCTAAGCAGTTCAAGGAACTGGGACCACCAGAGTTTTTTGGAGAGCCAAAACCACTTAAGGCGGAGACGTGGATAAAGCAGATCTGCAAGATATTTGATGTCTTGGGATGCTCCGAGGAGCAAAAGGTTCCCTTTACCACCTTCATGTTATGGCGAGGTATATTATCGGTGGGAATCAGAAAGCGTACTCAACTCGCCGTGATTGAAGATGACTTGGGAGAAGTTCCAAGAATTGTTCAACGATAAGTACTTTCCCGAAAGTATTCATCACATGAAAGAGGTAGAGTTCATCAAGCTGGAGCAAAACAACATGACCGTGTCGCAGTACGAAGCCAAGTTTGTCGAGTTGTCCCGATTTGCGTCCTATTTGGTTGATAATGAGGAGAGAATGATGTGAATGTTTCTAAGAGGTTTGAAACCCGAGATACATCAATATCTTATCTCTCATAAACTGTGTTTGTATTAAGATGTTGTTAATAAGGCTCAGTTATTGGAGCGCGATAATGAGTCAACCCAACCAAAAGAGATCAGCCGACAAAATGATAATACCAGTGATAACAGTTATCGAAGCGGTAACAATAAGCGTGAAGGGAATCAACATGCCAGAAATGGTAACCACTTCGGTGGGAATCATGGCTAAAACAATAAGAATGGACATTTCAAGAAGAGGAGATTCAACAATGAGGGAAAGACGTAAGCATCAGCACCCGTTGTTAAGGAAGGAGAACGACCACCTATCATATGCTTCAAATGCGGAGAGGAGGGACATATCAGTCCAAACTGTACGTAGCAGTTCAAAATGTGTTACAATTGTGGAAGAGTAGGTCACCTAGCTCGATTTTGTCGTTCAAGGAAGGCAAGTTTAGCTGGGATGGAGGCACCAAAGGCCGTCGCAAAAAGTCAAAGCCGATAGTTCAAGGGAGAGCGTTTGTTGTGACCTCCCAGAAAGCAAGGAACCCGAACGAGGTCATCACGGGTAAGCTTATCATAAACTCTAGCGAAGTCTATACCTTATTTGATACCGGTTTTACCCATTCTTTTATTTCTTCTACTTGTGCTCAACGTTTAAATTTGACTCTGGAGAAATTAGACTTTGACTTATCTGTTGAAACTCCATTGGGAGAAACCTTCATTACATCAACTGTTTATAAGTCTTGTTTAGTTCAAATCGGCACTCGCACGTTAACTGTCGATCTTTTTTCTTTAAAAATACTTGCATTTGATGTGATTCTAGGGATTGATTGGTTAACTACTCATCATGCAAAAATTAATTGTTTTCGTAAGGTTGTTAGCTTTCATATCCCTAACCAACCTATTATGCGAATTCAAGCAACCAAACCATTAAAATCAATCACTGTCATCTCAAGCCAAAAAGCTATTTGTTTATTGAAAAACGGATGTAAAGCTTTCTTAGCTCATGTCACTGATTTAAACAAAAATACGTCAGTTTTGAATGATATTTCTATTGTTAATAAATTTCCTGACGTATTCCCTGAAGAAGTTCCTGGCCTACCCCAAGATCGTGAAATTGAATTTTGTATCGACCTTGAACCCGGTACAAAACCCATTTCTAAAGCCCCATATTGAATGGCTCCTATTGAACTTCAGGAGTTAAAGACCCAGCTGCAGGAATTGTTAGACATCGGTTTCATTCATCCTAGTACTTCTCCTTGGGGTGCTCCTGTTCTATTCGTGAAGAAGAAAGATGGGAGTATGCGACTTTGTATTGATTATCGGGAGTTGAATCATGTCACCATCAAAAATAGGTACCCATTGCCACGTATTGATGACTTGTTTGACTAGTTGCAAGGCGCCAAATTCTTTTCAAAGATCGATCTTCATTCAGGATATCACCAATTGAAGATTAGAACCGATGACATTCCAAAGACGGCTTTCAGAACTTGGTACGGACATTATGAATTCCTAGTCATGTCTTTTGGATTGACTAATGCTCCTGCTGCCTTCATGGATAGGATGAACCGAGTATTCAAGGAATATTTGGATCACTTTGTGGTCGTCTTTATTGATGACATCCTTATTTATTCCAAAAGCCGTGAAGATCATGAGCAACATTTGAGGCTGATACTCCAAAAGCTTCGTGAAAACAAGCTTTATGCCAAGTTGAAGAAATGCGAGTTCTGGCTTGAGAAAATAGCATTCCTTGGGCACGTAGTATCAAGTCATGGAATATATGTTGACCCAGCAAAGATTGAAGCTATTCAAAAGTCGGGAGCAACCTAAATCGATGGATCAAGTCGTAGCTTTCTCGCTTAACCGGGTTATTATCGAAGATTCGTAGAAGGTTTTCTCAAATCGCTACTCCATTAACTCAATGACTTTTAAAGATACAAAGTTTGGTTGGAGCGAAGAATGTGAGAAGAGTTTTCAAGAACTCAAGAGGAGATTCATTTCAAAGACTGTTAAAACAATACCATCCGCTCTTTCGGAGGATTTGTCATCAATAGTGATGCTTCGGGCAAAGGGTTAGGATGTGTTCTCATGCAACATGGAAAAGTCATAGCCTATGCCTCATGACAACTCAAAGAATATGAGAGGAATTATCCCACTCATGATCTAGAGTTAAGCGTGCGCTGCGTTTGCACTAAAGATTTGGAGGCATTACTTGTGGGGGAGAAAGTGGAGATCTTTACGGATCATAAAAGCCTCAAATATTTTTTCACTCAAAAGGAACTCAACATGCGACAACGACGTTGGCTTAAACTGTTGAAAGATTATGATCATACCATCCAATACCACCCTGAAAAAGCGAATGTGGTAGCTGACGCATTGAGTAGAAGATCATATGTAAGACCCCAACTTATTATAAATGAAATTTAATTTCCTCTATTTATTATTTTGAAATAGTAATGGTTGATTTGATTAATGTGGTTAGTTATGGGTAAAATGCGCAAATATTTCAAATAAGCAAGTGGTTATAAAATATTCATTGTTGTCGTGGAATATTTGTTTGGTCGTGGAATATTCTTGTTGTTGGGGAATATTCGTACGACGGCTCAGTCTTGTGTGGGCCCCATAACAGAAAGCGATTGGATGAAGAAAACGAAAAGTATAAGTTGTTTATAAATAACGACGTGGTTGTTACCGTTAATACTATTGAAATACTCGGTGGTTAAAACACAGTAGCACACGGTATTGCACCAATTATTGATTCTTATGTAAAAAGGCACTACTCAATAATTGTTACAGTAATTGATGTTCAATATTTTATTTTATTGATTCAATAATTGATGCGTTGATATTTTATATTATTGTTGTTTCAATAATTGTCATTACACAGTATTTTCCATTATCGAATCAATAATTCATATTATTTGAATAATATTATTAGATAGCAATATTGGTAATGTTTAGAAAGTTCTATCTAAGGGGAGGTTTGGTCATCTAATTGCGCGCCAGTAAGGAAAAATCCTTATTGGAAAGCCCCCTCTTTCCTGGGAACTGCTTGGTTGTCAGTTTTGTGATTCTGTAATATTATTTGTGAATAATTAATTATTGATTTATATGATGAGAAAAATATTCATTTTATGTGGATATAGATGGAGAAAATTTTTAATGTGACAATTATTGAAAATTAATATTTTATCTTTTTCTGATAAAATAATTCATTTAAATATATTATTATATTATAATAATATAATAATGGTGATATTTTTACAATGAATGTGGGATATATGAATAAATGAAGAGGAAGAGTATTTTTGTTACTAAAAATATTTAAAACATATTTTTTCATGTTTGTGGACCCCATTTCTTGACTGAAATTTGATTATAGCTTGTAAAATCGACCGTTTGTGGATTTCGGTCAATTTCTGTTTGGAATTTGGAAAAACTTTCTTCTGTAAAGTTGTAGAGAATGAAATTTCCTATGGAAAAGAGATGAGGTTTGAATTTTTCTGATAAAAGGGCTATTTATTATGAATTATTGAAGTTCTGAAATAATTGATTTTTGGAAGTTTTAAATAATTTTATTAACAGAAACGTTTTTTTTTATTTTGGTGGGTTGGTGGCTGATGTCTAGAACAAAAATGTGGGCTAAGGAAAATTTATATAAATATATTAATATTTTATTAAATTTTCTGCTTTGGTGTTCTAAACATTTTCCTATAAATAGGGTGCTTAGGTTAGAATTGAAAATCACACCAGAAACTGAAGTTTTTTTTTTCTCTCTCTATATTATCGAGCGTATTCTTGTGAGTATTTTGATACTTTGAGTGTTGCTATACGGTATATGTGAGATCCCGAATTTTATGAAATAAAAGTATTTAATTTTTCTATTTTGGTAAATAGTTAAATTGATAAAAGTTTAAAGTTAAGGGTGATATGTGAAATTTTTTCAAAGTAAGCAAGTTGTCATAAAATACTTGGTAGTAAAAGTATAGTAATACGTGTGGTTGCATAGTAGCACAACGTATTAATTATTGATGCTTACGTAAGAAGTCACTCAGTTATACTTAATTATTACTACACTAATTGCTGCATCATATCTCTCATATTATTGATTCAATTATTGTTGCAGTATCATCTGCATTATATGATATGTTATTAAATCAATACTTGAGACGACAAAGTTATTCATATTAATAAATTGCAATATTTACAATGCCTAGAAGTTCTGTCAAGGAGAGGTTTGGTCATCTAATCAAGCTTGAATAAGGAGAAATCCTTATCTAAAGCCCCTCTTTCCTCGGGAACGACACGGTTGTTAAATATTGCGAATTATAACAATAATGAATAAATGTTATTAAAAATCGAATTTGAGTTTGGAGTTGAATTTGGAGACGCGGACGTGATATTTGAGTCCGGAATGATGAAATTATTAAAGATAGACTATATACACAAAATTTTCCGGGGTTGACTTTTTGATCAAAAAGTCAATAGTTGACTTTTTTGGGAAAAGTCAAACTTTGAAATTTCAAAATTTATATTGTTGATAAAAATAGTTCTATTGTGTTGGAATTATTAGTGTTAGTGAAAATCGATATTTATTTCGATAATAATTGATGTCTGGAGGTTATATTGACCAATCGGGTAATTAACCGGATAATTGAGCAATTAATTGCTATTAATTTATATGATTATAACTATTTGTTCACATGTGTGTACTATTGATTCACATTCTTGTTACTATTAGGGGAGTTGGTGCAAGATTGATAATACTTGAATGACTAAGTTAAGAATGGAGGTATAGATGGAGGTACTATACTGTAATTCGTATTTTCACATGTCTAGAACTATTGAGTCACATGATTTACTATTGAGTCACATGATTTACTATTAGGGGAGGTGGTGCAAGTTTGATAATACTTGTAGGGCAAAATTAAAAAGGAAGAAAAAGAGGAAGGTATTGTACTGTAATATTTTGAGCCCCAAAACGTGCAATTATCGAAACTATGTTTTCATATAAATAGAAGCTCATTCTTCTTTATTTCTCACCAATTCACTAAAGCTATAGAGCAATTATTATAGAGAAATTATAGAGGGAGAAGTTATAGAGAGAAAGAAGAAGAGAAGTCTGCTACCTCTCTACTCTAGTATTCAGTTTCTTTCTAAGGTAAGGGATATCATTATTGTGTAAGGGATATTATTTGTTGTACCTGTAAGGGGTATTATTTCTTTCTTATTCATGAAGAGAACTTATGTTATTCCATCCTTTATTATTATGTTGGAATAACCTGTTATGAAAAGTACCACATACATGGTGAAATTCTTCTGTTATTCCATTCTTTATTATTATGTTGTTATAATCTGTTTATGCGAAGTACCACATACATGGTGAAATTCTTTTATTATTCCGCATTTATTATTCTGTCGGAATATCCTGTCTATGCGTTTTACGCCGAACCTGATTCCATTATTTATTATTCCGCATTTATTATTCTGTCAGAATATCCTGTCTGTGCGTTTACGCCGGACTTGGTTCCATTATTTATTACTCTATTGGGAATAACCTGTCTGTGCGGTCTCTATCGCATGCATGGTAAATCTTTCTGTTATTCCATTCTTTATTATTCTGTTGGAATGACCTGTCTATGTGGATTTCCACATGCATGGTGAATGATCCTTTGTATTCATTCTTATTAAATTGTGGAAATGATCTGTCTAAGTGGATTACCGCATGGCGGACAAAAATCCATTTGCAGTTTCATATATTCTCTTATACTCAGTTGGTTAAAGCTTTGACTTCTATACTCCATGAAATTAGTGGAATATCCTTGATATTTGCGCTTCATCCAGTATCTTTTCATGGAAATATTCTTCTGAGCATTCTTGAATTTTACTCTACAAAGAAGTATCATGTTGACAATTTGGACGTTATTAGTTCCTGGATAAATTAATTTGTGAACTTGTTTTATTGAATTATTATGTCATTGTCATGATAAGTTATATTGGTTATTATGTGAAAACATGAAAGTTTCTTAGAAATCACAAAGGGTTGAAAATTAGATTTTCGTAAAAACGGAACATGAAATTCAATTAACCATATCTCCTGTTATATTTTGAATTTTTGAGTGTGGTCAAGTCCTAGAGTTAGATCTATGAGTTTTATAGCTTATCCAAGTGGAATCATTAGAAAATGTGTTGTAGATTTTCGTGTGGACTGATTTTAGCAAAGGAGGCAAAAGCTGCCAATTTCGAAAAAAACTACTGCCCATGTTTTTAAATGGGCTGTTTCGGCCACTTAATTTATGAGAAAACTTCTGGCCTTTTGGAACATGAAAATATATGGTATAAAGAACCTCCTGTCCAAAAATGAGCTCATTCCGACTTAAAATGAGCAAGTTATGACCATTTCAATATTTAGGTTTTTTCGACGAAAAACGCTATAACCGGAGTTCTATAACTCCGATGACCATGAAATTTAAACTGGAAGCTCACATTAACTTGTGTAATATTCTGCCAAGATTTGGGAATTTTTGGAGTTAAACTTGAGGTAGCTAATTTCTTAAGGAATTAATTAGAAATTGATTTTTGAAAAATAGTAAATGAATTTTAAAAATTCTGAGAAAAATATATGTTCAATATGGGACTATATTCTGCTAAATCCCAGAAAAGAAATATTTTTGGAATTGATTTGGTATTTTTCATAAAAATGATCTAGTTATAAGTAAATGAGTTAAATATGTTATGTGAAGTAACAAAGTTAGAAAATAGGATTTTATGGCTTGGGAATCCTATATAAGGTATATGCATACTTTTGATAAGGGATTTGATCATTGGTGATGAAATCTTATGAGTATGACATTTTTGAATGATTAAATGCATTATTTGGTAAAGTGTAAACATTTGAAATAAATTGTTTATAAGTTTAAGAAGTGATTAAAATATTGTTATGATATTAATAATATTAGATTATGAGTGGATGATAATATTTGGATAAATTTAAAGTCTTTAATATTTATCCTTGTTTTCGTTTGATTAATGCTTATATCATTATCATCATCTTCATGCTTATATTGTGATGAAAGTCGTCTTTGGCTTACGTGCAAAGATGGACTGTTGGTTATTGGTTTTACAGTTGTATATCTTTGGCATGTAGTTCTTCATGTTTATATTATGTTGAAAGTCATCTGTGGCCTGTAGTGCATAGATGGACTTGGTATGATTATGACCAGGGATTATTCGGTATAATCATGACCGTAATGTTACAATTGATGTGGAAAAAGTCCTCATTGGCCCGTAGTGCATTGATGGACAGTTTTTGGTATGATTATGGCTATGGATTCTCTTCGGCCAAGGGAGCAAAGATGAATTGTTTTATGGCATGATCAGGACCGTTGATGAAAACACGATTATCTTTGGCTCGTAGTGCATGGATAATTCGTGGTCGTGATACTAAAGAATATCCTTGGCCTATAGTGCAGGGATGATTAGATGATGTGTTTTATTATTAAGCTGAGTCTCAGCGATAACATAAAAAAACTGATGAAAACATTTTAAAACCATAGAAGATAGTAGATTTTATTCCCTACTTGACTCTTCTAATGGATTGCTTATTCCGCTGCAGTTAAACTTGATGTCTATTGTATTTTATCAATTTAACATTGTTGATGACTATTGATAATTTATTCTGCATTATCTTAGTCATAATATTTCTTACTGGGCTAGTTGAGCTCACCCTTTCTTTCACTGTTCTCTTCAAGAAATGAGAACGTAGCTGGGACTAGTCGGGGAACGAAGTGATGATCCAGATGATAGCATTAGTAGTCCTCACTATTCTGTGAAATAGTGTGATAATAAATGTAATGAGGACTCCATTGAGTGTGGATATTGTCTAGATGACAATATTTGTAACGAGGACTCCATTGGGTGTGGATATTGTCTAGAAGGCAATATTCTTATTTAAACTCTCAGCTATGTTTTGTCGTATTTTACACGACAATTGTATAAAAGAAGTTTGTAGTTGTATTATGTATCATGTATTTGGCGACTCAGAATGGGTGATGTATACCTAATTTTGGGGGCGTCACATGAGTAGACAGTTCATGACCCTCATAGGATTGAGGCGCAAAGTAGTGCAGGATGAGATTACATCCGGCCATGTGATATCCCAAATTCGATCCCGATTGATGTGTTTGGCTCGAGGACGACTATGCACGGCGTTCGGGATTTGACCACACCGAGGATCATTGGCGTTCACCGAGTAGATATCTCGCTTACATGCGTATTGTCATACGTATACATGCCACGGTACATGGATGAACTAGATATCAGCGTCATCATGGCAGTGAGAGCTCTCAGGGAGGGTTATACCATCATTCCGATGATCATCGCAGAGACCTTGAGGTCGGCTACATATTGCTGCACTTATCTGGCAGGAGTGTTCACAGGTAGCTCGGTCATGCTGTATGTGTGGTTCATATCACACTTGAGACCAATTGGCACATTCAGACATTATGGATTTTGTTTCACCCATGAGATAGCCATGTCGTACTCCTTTAAGCCTGTGAGGTGTACAGATGCTGCATCTTGGTCCGCTTTCTTGGCAGAGATTAGAGATCCGTTTGATATATTGCCGTGTTCAGGGCTTAGCTCACCCTACAGCTTCATTACTCATGCTCCGGGCATGGATTATCTCCATCTGGCTTGATTGAGGGGCATGATTACTTACCAACCACTGGCCGTGATGTGTCAGTTTGACCAGTTGCAGGACTTCCATCCGTATGAGGGGCAATGGTCATTAACTTCGCATCACAATCGCTTTGTCAATGAGGATGATCCAGTTGTATGCTTCTGTTGGGATCGCCGAGAGTCAAGCTAAGTTTTCTGTCAGTCATCCAGGTTGTTTTGCAGAGTATTCCGTATGGATGGAGACAGAGACTGCATTGGCTGCTGTAGTATCCACAGTGCAGGAGACTGATTCTGACGATGAGGAGCCTATAGAGGAGGCCGCATTCCCATCGATGACTTGATCTGGGCTACCACCTTTGTGATAGATTTTTCCACCAGAGTGCCACTCATTTACTCAAAGATTCTAAGACATTTGGAGCAGAGCTTACATTTAATGACCTATGACGGAGATCGTGCTAGGGGCCATGATGTTGTGACTCTTGATGAGAGAGATACCGCTTCTATTGGAGGGATGAGGCTAGATCACCAGGATGCATTGATAGTTGAGTGGGATGTCGCCTTATCTGCTAGGAATGTGGCCATTCTTGACAAAGACCTCGGTGAGATCCCAAATGGCCGGTCGGTCTGGCGATATGAGTGCCTACATTGATGAGCATTCTCGCCACCATGTAGTTAGCCTCGATCTGCTAGCTAGCTCGTGTAGATACCCTTAGGCGGGGAGCTTGTAGCGTTACCTCCTTCTTCGAGAGGGATGTTATGTTAGATCTGATAGTCCGCATACACACAGATCTCTAGATAGCTTTGTATTTTCCTGATCAGACTAGCTTATCAATTTTTGTCATATACAACACAGATGTATATATCAAACAGTATTATGTATGGCAGAGAAATATATTTTGATTCACTTCCCTTTTAGTTATGCCTTGATACTTGCTTGATATTTGTATGTTTCTTCAGGGCCTTTGATCTTGATGCATTCTGAACTTATCCTTGATAGATGGACATTGAGACGTCGCAAGGTCTCTCAGAACGGATCATTGATTACTGAAAATCCCTACCATCTTTGGTGTCTTAGGACTGGTATTTGTATGGAAAAGTGGAGAGGAGGGTGGTTTCTTCTCTCTGAGATTGACCGCACCACAGATGGTCACCAGTACTTCTATTTGTGAGAAGCCTAGTTAATTCCATCTCTTATGGGTTGGTATTGCTCTTTGTGGCACGATTACAGCTTAGATGGTCACCGCATCTTCTATTAGTGAGAAGAGGTTGGATAATTCCATCCCTTTGATCTGAAACCGATGAAGTGGGGCAATTTGAAGGTTGATCCCAGTACCGTGTGACAAGTATATTTGTTCTGGTAGGGGTTAGACTGTACCATGAATGGCTACCTGTGTACTCCTATTGAAGAGGAGATCAAGTCTGCGTAGTTCGAACCTAGTGTAGGAGGTTCAACGCTGAATGTGAAAGGCAAAAGGGTATAGAAATATTTTTTTTGTTTTTGTGAAGAAAGGGCAGAAATGTTTTGTTGTTTTTTCTTTATTGTGATCGGGCCATATAAAATATGGTTGCCTACGTAACCCCGGGTATCAGGGAGATCAAGTCGACGTAGTTAGCCCCTCAGGATGAATCGTAGCTGAAGAAAAGCGTAAATCCCATGTGTAGGCTATACTGCGGGGAGAAGTTTAATCCGTAAAGGGATAAACCGCAAGAATGGAAAAAGTTTAATCCCGTATTGAGGATAAACTGTATGAGTGAAAAGTTTAGTCTCGTCTTCAGGAGAAGTAGGTGTGTGAAAAGTTTAGTCTCGTCTTCAGGAGAAGCAGGTGTGTGAAAAGTTTAGTCTCGTCTTCAGGAGAAGCAAGTGTGTAAAGTTTTGAAATGAAAGGAAACCAGGCTGCTGGTTTGAAGTATAAAGAAACTAGGCTGCTGGTTTGAAGTGTATGTTTCCCTGAGGGGCCAAAGAGTTTGTAAAAAGGAGAGAGGGTTCAAAACCGGAATGACTGGTGATTCGAGGATCAAAATCAGGATGTTTTTTTGATGGTAACTTCAGACATAGTACCGTTTCACGGTGTCCAAGTTTATAAGCTATGGAAATTCATCGCCATCCATTTCCTGCAACCTGAGAGCACCTCCTGTTAATACTTCCTTGACAACAAATGGGCCTTCCCAGTTAGGAGCGAATTTTCCCTTAGATTGATCTTGGTTGTCAATGATCTTCTTCAAAACCAAGTCATGTTGTTTGAATTACCGTAGTCGAACTTTTCTGTTGTAGGATCGTGTGATCCTTTGTTGATATAACTGACCATGGAAGATAGTCGCGGTTCGCCTTTTATCTATCAGAGACAATTGGTGATACCTGTCTTGTACCCATTGTTCTTCGTCAACCGAGCATCTATCAATACTACGAGGATTCCATTTCCACTTCTATGGGGAGCACCGCTTCCATCCCATAGACTAACGAGTAGGGGTTGCCCAAAGGAAGCACGCATTGAAGTTACAGAGGGCTAATAAAGTTAGGGGCAAGAGGTCGGGGCCATCCTTTGTGATTGGAGGACATTTTCCGCATGATCTTCTTGATGTTTTTATTAGTCGCTTCAACACCATTCATCTTTGGCCTCAGTGAGATGTGAGTTGAGATGTTTGATGTGGAATTTTCTGCATAATTCCTCCATCTTATTGTTGTTGAAGTTTTTAGCATTGTCTAACACAATGACCTCTGGTTGTCCATATCGATAAACAATATTGTTTCTGATGAACGCAATGATGACTTCTTTAGTAACCCTGGGGAAGGAAGCTGCTTCAACCCATTCGGTGAAGTAGTCGATCATGGTGAATATGGGACTATATTCTGCTAAATCCCAGAAAAGAAATATTTTTGGAATTGATTTGGTATTTTTCATAAAAATGATCTAGTTATAAGTAAATGAGTTAAATATGTTATGTGAAGTAACAAAGTTAGAAAATAGGATTTTATGGCTTGGGAATCCTATATAAGGTATATGCATACTTTTGATAAGGGATTTGATCATTGGTGATGAAATCTTATGAGTATGACATTTTTGAATGATTAAATGCATTATGTGGTAAAATGTAAACAATTGAAATAAATTGTTTATAAGTTTAAGAAGTGATTAAAATATTGTTATAATGATATTAGATTATGAGATTATTAAGTGATTGATAACATTAGGATATTCTTGAATCCTGGATAAATTATATTATAAATGTTTAAAATTTATCTTTTATCTCATTTGATTGATTCGTTATTTCATTGTCATGATCCTCATGCTTATGTTGTGTTAAAAGTCATATGTGGCTTACGTGCATAGATGGACTTGGTATGATTATGACCATAGATTATTCAGTATAATCATGACTGTAATGTTACAAATGATGTGGTAAAAGTCATCTTTGGCCCGTAGTGCATAGATGAACTTGGTATGATTATGACTAGAGATTATTCTGGTATAATCATGATCAGATTGAAAACACGAATATCCTTGGCCCGTGGTGTGCATGGATAATTCGTGGTCGTGATACTATTAAGTCGAGTCTCAAAGATTATTGGTTTTATGATTGTATATCTTTGGCCTCAGAGTAAAAAGATGAACTATTAGTTATTAGTTATCTGATTGTATGTCTTTGGCACATAGTGCAAATGTAAGACCCCAACTTTTTGAATAAAGATAAATTTTCTATAATTATCATTTTTGAGTATTATGGAATGAATTTATTATAATGTTATAGTTGTGGGTAATATTTACAAATTTTGCAAAGTATGCAAGTTGTCATATTATATTCGATTGGTCGGGAAATATTCTTTTTGTCAGGGAATATTCGTACGACTAAGACAATCATTAGTGGACCCCACAACATAATTATTGTTTGATTGAGAAAACGATAAAAATATTTTATTGAAATAACGGCGGAAGTTTTACTGCTGATAATCTTGTTGAACTACCGGTAGTAGTAAAAGTACAATGTACGTGTGGTTGCATAAGAAGCACTTGTATTGATTATTGATGCTTATGTGAGAAGTCACCAGCTTTGATTCAATTATTGTCGATATTTTATATGATGATGAAGTTTTGTTTTATTCAGATTATTAACGTAAAAAATGTAAAAGCTTTTATATAAAAAAATGAATACTTTTATAAAGTTATTCGTTTTATTAGGCTAATAATAAAATCTTTTTATATAAAATAGAATACTTTTATAAAGTTATTCGTTTTATTAGATAATAATTAGAATATATTATATTTTATTATGCATAGTATTGTATAGTGTTTTGCATAGTAAAATCTTTTTATAAAGTTTTTCATTTTATTAGATTATAAATAGAATATATTATATTTTATTTAAAAGATTTTGCTTTAAATATGGACCGTCAAATTAAAGTAAATATATCTGGACCGTTCATGAGTTAGACTATGCATTCCATTTTTATATAAATAGAAGCTCATTCCTTCATTATTTTCTTACGAATTCACTGAAACTCTAGAGAGAGAAATTATAGAGAGAAAGAAGAAGAGTATTCTGCTACTTCACTACTCTGATATCAAGTTTCTTTTACGGTAAGGGATATTATTTGTTGTACCCGTAAGGGGTATTATTTCTTTCTTATTTGTGGAGAGAACTTCTGTTATTCCATTCTTTATTATTCTGTTGGAATAACCTGTATACGCGGAATACCCTATACTTGGTGACATTCTTTTATTATTTCGTCTTTATTATTTTGTTGGAATATCCTGTCTGTGTGTTTTACACCGGACCTGGTTCCGTCTTTATTATTCTGTTGGAATAACCTGTCTATGCGAAGTACTGCATGCATGGTGATCTGTTGTTATTACATTATTTATTATTCTGTTGGAACATCCTGTCGGTGCGAATTTCGCCTGACCTGGTTCCATTACTTATTATTCTGTTGGAATAACTTGTCTATGCGAAGTACCGCATGCATGGTGATTTCTTTTGTTATTCCTTTATTATGCTCAGTTGGTTAAAGTTTTAACTTCTATACTCCATGAAATTAGTGGAATATCCTTGATATTTGCGCTTCATCCAGTATCTTTTCATGGAAATATTCTTCTGAGCATTCTTGAATTTTACTCTACAAAGAAGTATCATGTTGACAATTTGGACGTTATTAGTTCCTGGATAATTTAATTCGTGAACTTGTTTTATTGAATTATTATGTCATTGTCATCATCCTCATGTTTATATTATGTTGAAAGTCATCTGTGGCCTGTAGTGTATAGATGGACTTGGTATGATTATGACCAGGGATTATTCGGTATAATCATGACCATAATGTTACAATTGATATGGAAAAAAGTCCTCATTGGCCCGTAGTGCATTGATGTACAGTTTTTGGTATGATTATGGCTATGGATTCTCTTCGCCAAGGGTGCAAAGATGAATTGTTTTATGGCATGATCAGGATCGTTGATGAAAACACGATTATCTTTGGCCCGTAGTGCATGGATAATTCATGGTCGTGATACTAAAGAATATCCTTGGCCTGTAGTGCAGGGATGATTTAATGATGTGGATTATTTATTGAGTTGAGTCTCAGCGATAAAAGTTATGAAAAACTTTTTAAATCATAAAAGATAGTAGATTTTATTCTCTACTTGACTTTTTTAATGGATTGCTTGTCCGCTGCAGTTAAACTTGATGTCTATCATATTTTATCAGTTTAACATTGTTGAAGGATAATGATAATTTATTCTGCATTATCTTAGTCATAATATTTCTTACTGGGCTAGTTGAGCTCACCCTTTTTTTCACTGTTCTCTTCAGGAAATAAGAACGTAGCCGGGACTAGTCGGGAAATGGAGTGACGGTCCAGTTGATAGTATTAGTAGTCCTCACTATTCTGTTAAATAGTATGATAATAAATGTAATGAGGACTTATTCTGAGAGTGGATATTGTCTAGAAGACAATATTTGTATTAAAGCTCATAGTTCTCTTGTTGTATATTAAAGATTGTATTTGAATTTTGCACCATATCCTGCATAGTATTGCGTAGTGTTTTGCATAGTAAAATTTTTTTATAAAGTTTTTGTTTTATTAGATTATAAATAGAATATATTATATTTTATTTAAAAGATTTTGCTTTAAATATGGACCGTCCGATTAAAGTAAATCAATCTGGACCGTTCATGGATTAGTTACTATGCATTCCATTTTTCTATAAATAGAAGCTCATTCCTTCATTATTTTCTTATGAATTCACCGAACTCTAGAGAGAAAAAATTTTAGAGAAAGAAAAGAGAAGTCTCGCTACCTTTCTTTTCCTATATCCAGCTTTCTTTTTACGGTAAGGGATATTATTCTTTTGTATTCATGAAGAGAACTTCATTATTCCATTCCTTATTATTCTGTTGGAATAACCTCGTGTACGCCAAATACCCTATACTTGGTGACATTCTTCTATTATTCTCGCCTTTATTATTCTCATTGGAATATCCTGTGCATGGCTTTACGCCGGACCGGTTCCGCTCTTTATTATTCTGTTGGAACATCATCATCTGCAAGCGCTTTTACGCGGGACTGGGTTTCGTTATTATTATTCTCATTGGAATAACTTTTCTATCTGAGTATCGCATGCATGGTGATTTCATTGTTATTCCATTACTTATTATTCTCGTTGGAACATCCCGCTTGGTGAATTTCACCGACCGGTTCCGTTATTATTATTCATTGAATAACTTTGCCTATGCTGAAGTACCGCATGCATGGTGATTTCTTTTGTTATTCCATTCGTTATTATACTCAGTTGGTTAAAATTTTGACTTCTACACTCCATGAAATTTGTGGAATATCCTTGATATTTGCGTTTCATCCAGTATCTTTTCATGGAAATATTCTTCTGAGCATTCTTGAATTTTACTTTACAAAGAAGTATCATGTTGACAATTTGGACGTTATTAGTTCCTGAATAACTTAATTCTTGAACTTGTTTTTATTGAATTCTTATATCATTGTCATCATCCTCATGTTTATATTTTTTTTGAAAGTCATATGTGGCTTTGAGAGAGCATGGATGGACTTGGTATGATTATGACTGTGGATTATTCAAAGGTAATCATGACCGTAATGTTACAAATGATGTGGTAAAAGTCCTAATTGGCTCAGTAGTGCATTGATGGACGCTTGTTGGCATGATCATGACCATTGATCGAATACACAAAATATCCTTGCACGTAGTGCATGGAATTTGTGGTCGTGACCCTAATGAATATCCTTGGCGTAGTGCGGGGATGATGTGGATTATTTATTAAGTTGAGTCTCAAATGAAAAGTGATGAAAAACTTTTTAAATCATAAAAGATAGTAGATTTTATTCTCTACTTGACTCTTTTAATGGATTACTTGATCCGCTGCAGTTAAACTTGATGTCTATTGTATTTTATCAGTTTAACATTGTTGAGGACTAATGATAATTTATTCTGCATTATCTTAGTCATAATATTTCTTACTGGGCTAGTTGAGCTCACCCTTTCTTTCACTGTTCTCTTCAAGAAATGAGAACGTAGCTGGGACTAGTCGGGGAATGGAATGATGGTCCGAGAAGGTGTCTTAGTAGTCCTCACTATTCTGTAAAATAGTGTGATAATAAATGTAACGAGAACTCTATTTGAGAATGTATATTATCTAGAAGGAAATATTCCTGTTTAAAATCTCAGTTATGTTTTGTCGTATTTTACACGACAGTTGTATAATTAAGTTTTTATTTATATTTGTACCATGTATTTGGCGACTCAAGATGGGTGATGTATACCTATTTTGGGGGCGTCACAGTTGGTATCAAAGCTTAAGGATATGATCCCTGTCTAAGGTGTGAGACAAGAACTAGGAGGGGAGAGACGGGGAATTCTTTCGCTAGTATGACCTACCTAAGTTTATTTGGTATTTAATTGGTCGGTCAGGGTATAGGGATAATATGTGATATGTTATTTAAATCTTGTTTTGTGGTAGTATTTGAAAATGACATCCGAGAATGTTGAGATTATCAATGGAGCACAGGAGACCGTTGAATCTCCACAGATCAATAATCAGGATAATGTGCATCAGGAAGGAGACATTCGTCAGGCAAACAACAACACTGACCAAATGATGAACGATGGAATGTTCAGAGGCTTTATGCAATTCATGCAACATCAGGCGAGAGCGGCTCCTGTCCAAAATGCAGGTGGAAACAATGGCAACTCTCGGACGGTCACCGCGAAGCAGTTTAAGGAACTGGGACCACCGGAGTTTTTTGGAGAGCCAAAACCACTTAAGGCGGAGACGTGGATTAAGCAGATCAACAAGATATTTGATGTCTTGGGATGCTCCGAGGAGCAAAAGGTTCCTTTTGCCACCTTCATGTTGCGTGCAGAGGCAGACTACTGGTGGAAATTTGTAAAACGTACTCAACCTGCCGTACTGAAGATGTCTTGGGAGAAGTTCCAGGAACTGTTCAACGACAAGTACTTTCCCGAAAGTATTCGTCACATGAAAGAGGTAGAGTTCATTAAGCTGGAACAAAACAACATGACCATATCGTAGTACGAAGCCAAGTTTGCCGAGTTATCCGGTTTGCGTCCCATTTGGTTGATAATGAGGAGAGAATGACGCGAATATTTTTAAGAGGTTTGAAGCCTGAGATACGTCAATATCTTATCTCTCATAAACTGTGTTTGTATTCAAATGTTGTTAATAGGGCTCAATTATTGGAGCGTGATAATGAGTCATCTCAACCAAAAGATAACAATCGACAAAATGATAATACTAGTGAGAGCAGTCATCGAAGCGGTGACAACAAGCGAGGAGGAAATCAACAGGCCAGAAATGGTAACCACTTCGGTGGTAACCACTTCGGTGGTAATCATGGCCAAAACAATAAGAATGGACATTTCAAGAAGAGGAGATTCAACAATGATGGAAAGACGTCAACATCAGCACCTGTCGTTAAGGAAGGAGAACGACCACCTATCATATGCTTCAAGTGTGGAGGAGAGGGACACATCAGTCCCAACTGTGCGACGCCATCCAAAGCATGTTACAACTGTGGAAGAGAAGGTCACCTGACCCGATTTTGTCGTGCACCAAAGACAAGTCCAGCTGGGATGGAGGCATCAAAGGCCGTCCTAGAAAAGTCAAAGTCGGTAGTGCAAGGGAGAGCGTTTGTTGTAACCTCCCAGAAAGTAAGGAACCCGAACGAGGTCATCACGGGTAAGCTTATCATTAACTCTAGCGAAGTATATACCTTATTTGATACCGGTTCTACCCATTCTTTTATTTCTCCTACTTGCGCTCAACGTTTAAATTTGACTCCGAAGAAATTGGACTTTGACTTATCTGTTGAAACTCCATTGGGAGAAACCTTCATTACATCCACGGTTTATAAGTCTTGTTTGGTTCAAATTGGTACCCTCACATTACCTGTCGATCTTATTTCATTGAAAATACTTGCATTTGATGTAATTCTAGGGATTGATTGGTTAACTACTCATCATGCAAAAATTAATTATTTTCGTAAGGTTGTTAGCTTTCATATTCCAAACCAACCTATTATGCGAATTCAAGCAACCAAACCATTAAAATCAATCACTGTCATCTCAAGCCATAAAGCTATTCGTTTATTGAAAAATGGATGTCAAGCTTTCTTAGCTCATGTCACGGATCTAAACAAAAATACGTCAGTTTTGAATGATATTTCTATTGTTAATGAATTTCCTGACGTATTCCCTGAAGAACTTCCTGGCCTACCCCCAGAGCGTGAAATTGAATTTTGTATTGACCTTGAACCCGGTACAAAACCCATTTCCAAAGCCCCATATCGAATGGCTCCTATTGAACTTCAGGAGTTAAAGACCCAACTGCAGGAATTGTTAGACATTGGCTTTATTCGTCCTAGTACTTCTCCTTGGGGTGCTCCTGTTCTATTCGTGAAGAAAAAAGATGGGAGTATGCGACTTTGTATTGATTATCGGGAGTTGAATCATGTCACCATCAAAAATAGGTACCCATTGCCACGTATTGATGACCTGTTTGACTAGTTGCAAGGAGCCAAATTCTTTTCAAAGATTGATCTTCGTTCCGGATATCACCAGTTGAAGATTAGAACCGATGACATTCCAAAGACGGCTTTCAGAACTCGATACGGGCATTATGAATTCCTAGTCATGTCTTTTGGATTGACTAATGCTCCTGTTGCCTTCATGGATATGATGAACCGAGTATTCAAGGAATATTTGGATCACTTTGTGGTCATCTTTATTGCATCCTCATATATTCCAAAACCCGTGAAGATCATGAGCAACACTTGAGGCTGATACTCCAAAAGTTCATGAATATAAGCTTTATGCCAAGTTAAAGAAATGTGAGTTCTGGCTTAAGGAAGTAGCATTCCTTGGGCACGTGGTATCAAGTTATGGAATATCTGTTGACCCAGCAAAGATTGAAGCTATTCAAAGCTGGGAGCAACCTAAATTAGTGACCGAAGTATATAGCTTTCTCGGTTTAGCTGGTTATTATCGGAGATTCGTGGAAGGATTTTCTCGAATCGCTACTCCACTAACTCAGCTGACTCGGAAAGATACAAAGTTCGGTTGGAGCGAGGAATGTAAGAAGAGTTTTCAAGAACTTAAGAGAAGACTCATTTCAGCACCTGTTCTGATAATACCATTTGGCTCGGAGGGATTTGTCATCTACAGTGATGTTTCAGGCAAAGGGTTAGGATGTGTTCTCATACAACATGGGAAAGTCATAGCCTATGCCTCTCGACAACTCAAAGAATATGAGAGGAATTATCCTACTCATGATCTAGAGTTGGCAGCTGTTGTCTTCGCATTAAAGATTTGGAGGCATTACTTGTATGGGGAGAAAGTGGAGATCTTTACGGATCATAAAAGACTCAAATATTTCTTCACTCAAAAGGAACTCAACATGCGACAACGACGTTGGCTTGAATCGCTTGAAAGATTATGATCATACCATCCAATACCATCCTCGAAAAGCGAACGTGGTAGTGACTTGCATTGAGTAGAAGATCATATGCGGCTACGAGTGCGATATTGTCAACACAAAGGCCCATTTTGTGTGACTTGCAAAGGATGGAGATAGAGTTAAAGACTCTGGACCCATGTGATGATGGCGAATATACGAAAGAACCGACTTTAATTGATAAAGTTAAAGCCGCCAAAACTACGGACACTGGAGTCGATGCATATGAGGAAGAAAGTGCAAGAAGGTGCTATATCTGAAGCAAGAATCGATGATGAAGGAATACTTCGAGTCAACTCCAGACTTTGTGTTCCTAACGACCCTGATTTAAAGTATAAAATCATGATGGAGGCGCACAACACACCATTTGAAATCCATCCTGGGAGTACCAAAATGTATCGTGATCTTCGACATACATTTTGGTGGAGCAATATGAAGAGAGAGATAGCGCTGTTTATCTCAAGGTGTCTAACTTGTCAACGAGTCAAGGCGGAGCATCAAGTACCAAAAGGTCCATTGCAACCACTTGAAATTCCAGAATGGAAGTGGGAGCACATTACCATGGATTTCATTACTGGTCTTCCCAAGGTTTCTCAAGGCATTGATGCAATTTGGGTTATTATTGATAGATTGACCAAGTCTGCTCACTTCTTACTAATACGAGAAACTTATACACTTGAACGTCTTGCTCGTATGTATATAAACGAGATTGTAAGACTGCATGGTATGCCAGTATCCATAGTTTCTGATCGAGACCCAAGATTCACTTCACGATTTTGGGTTAGTTTGCAAAAAGCTATGGGTACGGATTTACGATTTAGTTCGGCATATAATCCTCAGACGGATGGACAATCAGAGATGACTATTCAAACTCTGGAAGATTTATTAAGACTCTGTGTCCTTGACTTCAAGGGAAGTTGGGATAAGTTCTTACCATTGGTGGAGTTTTCCTACAACAACAGTTATCAAGCAAGTATTGGCATGGCTCCCTTCGAGGCGTTGTATGGAAGAAAGTGTCGCTTCCGGATATCTTTGGGATGAGGTGGGTGAAGCAACGTTGTTGGGACCGGAGTTGGTACGTATAACTACGGAAAAGATTCAAACGATTTGACAACGTATAAAAACCTCACAAGATCGAGAAAAGAGTTATGCTGATCTTCATCGAAAGGACGTGGAATTTGATATAGGAGATCATGTGTTGTTACGTGTTGCTCCCTGGAAAGGAGTTACGAGGTTTGGAAAGAGCGGAAAGCTCAATCCTCGATTCATTGGCCCATTTTTAATCCTCGATCGAGTAGGAACTGTGGCCTATAAACTCGCTTTACCGCCAAGTATGTCTTGTGTTCATAACGTTTTTCACATATCCAGGTTACGTAAATATGTGGAAGACCCGAACCACATTATTGAGTTAGAACCGATTTAAATAGCGGAAGATTTAACGTATGAAGAGGTTCTGTTCAAATCTTGATAAGAAGGAACATATTCTACGCTCCAAGGTTATACCTCAAGTCAAAGTTTTGTGGAGAAACCACGATGTTGAGGAAATGACCGGGAGTTAGAATCAAATGAAGTCAAGGTATCTTTACCTCTTCGATATACAGTGCATTACACCTAATTTCGAGGGCTTAAATTTCTTAAGAAGGGAGGTTGTAAGACCCCAACTTTTTGAATAAAGATGAATTTTCTATAATTATCATTTTTGAGTATTATGGAATGAATTTATTATAATGTTATAGTTGTGGGTAATATTTACAAATTTTGCAAAGTATGCAAGTTGTCATATTATATTCGATTGGTCGGGAAATATTCTTTTTGTTAGGGAATATCCGTACGACGGTACAATCATTGGTGGACCCCACAACAGAATTATTATCGGATTGAGAAAATGACAAAAATATTTTATTGAAATAACGGCGGAAGTTTTACCGTTGATACTGTTGAACTACTCGGTAGTAAAAGTACAGTAATACGTGTGGTTGCATAGTAGCACACGGTATTGATTATTGATGTTTATGTGAGAAGTAACTCAGTTTGATTCAATTATTGTCGATATTTTATATGATGATGAAGTTTTGTTTTATTCGTATTATTAACGTAATAAAACAGAAAAGATTTTTATATAAAACAGAATACTTTTATAAACTTATTCGTTTTATTAGACAATAATTAGAATATATTATATTTTATTATGCATAGTGCCTACATAGTGTTGCATAGTGTTTTGCATAGTAAAATCCCTTTATAAAGTTTTTCATTTTATTAGATTATAAATAGAATATATTATATTTTATTTAAAAGATTTTACTTTAAATATGGACCGTCCGATTAAAGTAAATCAATTTGGACCGTTCATGGATTAGTTACTATGCATTCCATTTTTCTATAAATAGAAGCTTATTCCTTCATTATTTTCTTACGAATTCACTGAACTCTAGAGAGAGAAAATTTTAGAGAGAAAGAAAAAGAGAAGTCTGCTACCTTTCTTTTCCTATATCCAGCTTTCTTTTTACAGTGAGGATATTATTCTTTTTATTCATGAAGAGAACTTCATTATTCCATTCCTTATTATTCTGTTAGAATAACCTGTATACGCGGAATACCCTATACTTGGTGACATTCTTCTATTATTCTATCATTATTATTCTATTGGAATATCATGTATCATGCTTTTACGCCGCACAGTTCCGCTCTTTATTATTACATTTGGAACATCCCGTCTGCATGCGTTTACGCCGCACTGTTCCGTTATTATTATTCCGTTGAATAACTTTTGCCTATGCAAAGTACCGTTTGCATGGTGATTTCGCTGTTATTCCATTACTTATTATTCTTTTGAACATCCCGCTTGTGAATTTCACCGACCGGTTCCGTTATTATTATTCTGTTGGAATAACTGCGTCATGCTGGCACCGCATGCATGGTGATTTCTTTTGTTATTCCATTCCTTATTATACTCGGTTGGTTAAAATTTTGACTTCTATACTCCATGAAATTAGTGGAATATCCTTGATATTTGCGCTTCATCCAAAGATTTTTTCATGGAAATATTCTTCCGAGCATTCTTGAATTTTACTTTACAAAGAAGTATCATGTTGACAATTTGGACGTTATTAGTTCCTGAATAACTTAATTCTTGAACTTGGTTTATTGAATTCTTATATCATTGTCATCATCCTCATGTTTATATTTTTTTTGAAGTCATCCGCATTCAGAGCATGGATAGACTTGGTATGATTATGACCGTGGATTATTCTGTAATCATGGTACCGTAATGTTATAAATGATGTGGTAAAAGTCCTCATTGGCCCGTAGTGTATTGATGGACAGTTGTTGGCATGATCATGACCATTGATGAATACACAAATATCCTTGGCACGTAGTGCATGGAATTTATGGTCGTGACCCTAATGAATATCCTTGGCCGTAGTGCAGGGATGATGTGGATTATTTATTAAGTTGAGTCTCAACGGTAAAAGTGATGAAAAACTTTTTAAATCATAAAAGATAGTAGATTTTATTCTCTACTTGACTCTTTTAATGAATTGCTTGATCCGCTGCAGTTAAACTTGATGTCTATTGTATTTTATCAGTTTAACATTGTTGAGGACTAATGATAATTTATTCTGCATTATCTTAGTTATAATATTTCTTATTGGGCTAGTTGAGCTCACCTTTCTTTCACCGTTTCTCTTGTGAAATGAGAACGAAATGGGACTAGTCGGGGAACGGAGTGATGGTCCGAGAAGGTGTCTTAGTAGTCCTCACTATTCTGTAAAATAGTGTGATAATAAATGTAACGAGGACTCTATTTGAGAATGGATATTATCTAGAAGGCAATATTCCTGTTTAAAATCTCAGTTATGTTTTGTCGTATTTTACACGACAGTTGTATAATTAAGTTTTTATTTGTATTTGTACCATGTATTTGGCGACTCAAGATGGGTGATGTATACCTATTTTGGGGGCGTCACAGCAAAGATGAATTATTAATGAATATCTTTGGCCGTATTGCAAAGATGAATTTATTAGTATGATTATGAGCAGGAATTGTGATTTGGTATAACCATAATTTTTGATGTTTCAGGTGAAGATCTATGATGAAAATTATCTTCGTCCTGGATGCAAAGAGGAATTTAGAATCACAATTATGATTATGAGTTATTCATATGATTGTGGACATGAATTGTTGATTGATGTTACAGGGATAAAACATTATTGGTGGACTTTTAACATGGAGATGATAATAGACCAGATGGTCTATTTGACTCTTTTAATGGATTGCTCGTTCTGCTGCAACTACAGTTGAAAAGTTTTATCATCTACCATATGTTCTAAATCTCTGATTTATTATTGACAAAAGCTATTGATAATTTAATTATCTTTAGTTATGATATTATTTACTAGGCTAGTTGTGCTCACCCTTTTGCTTCACCATTCCTTTCAAGTAATTAGAGTGTAGCTGGGTCGAGCGGGGATAACAAGAGAATGGAACGGTGGTCTATAGCTGTTGAGGTTCTCCCTAAATAGTATAGAAATAATTTTATTGAGAACTTTAGATAAGTGTGTCGTATTGTATACGTCATTTGATATTTAATTTTGGTAAACCGAATAGGGTGAGGCGAACCCAACTTTGGAAGGGTGTTTTGTCACTATCATACAAGATGTCTAATGACATACAACCTCGTGTTATCATAAGACAGGGTTGTGCACATCCACTTGCTGAGTTTATCTATGAGCACTACCTATATGATCTTGGAGTTTATTTGAAATATAATTTCCACTTGGAGACAGTGAAGATAGTTATATGCCAAGAGAAGACTCACCATTGGAAAGAAGATGATAGTAATCTTCTCGTTTTTCTTTGGGGTCTATTGGGTCAACCAAGGATAATTCTGTGGACATATGATATCTACCATAACCTAGACGCATGGCCTCCCATGTACGAAGGTTTCATTGAGCACTTCCCAAAGATTTTAATTCCTAAAATAGTTTTTGACTATACTTTTATGTAAAGTACTATTGTAAGGTTGTGGTCGAGGCACCATGAGAGTTACATACATTGTATTAAAACTCACAGTTAACTGTGGTCGTATTCTATACTGACACGCTCAATAGTTAGTATAAATGAAGTTGTATTTGATATTTATAGTGTGATATCTCGGCGACTCGAAATGGGTCGATGGATGGACCTATTTTGGGGGCCACATGTTGTAAGTTCCTTCAAAGACTATATCCAAAGATTCCAAATTAAGTATTGTCTTTTCGAGGTAAGGGATGTTATTCTTTTTTATAAATGATATTATTTCTTTTAATATCATTATGCCGAAATATTGGTAAGATTTTTCTTGAGAAATTCTTGTCTTTTAGTGTCGGGGTTACTATTCACGTATACGACACTATTCACGTATACAGCACTATTCACGAATACGACACTATTCACAGAAAAATTAAATTTTTGTTTTTTGTCCAAAATATCTATTATGGATACTAGCTTTGATTGTATCCATATTTTGATCATTCTTGAATTTTACTCAACTATGATTATTTATGAGGTATTTTTGGACATGGATAAACCGAAATACGAATCCTTAATATTTATTCTTTTATTTCACTGGATTCGTTTTCTTAAAAATATTTTTCATCATCCTCAGTCCTAAATGATGATATAATTGAATATCTTTGGCCTATAGTGCAAAGATAAATGATTATCTTATGAATATCTTTGGCCGTAGTGCAAAGATGTACAGGTGTTGAGATGAACATGACCGACTGATGAATATCTTTGGCCTGTAGTGTAAAGATAAAAAATTGATTCAAGATCAATATTGATTGATGTTATAGGGATAAAATATTAATGATGGACTATTAAATTCATAGATAATAGTAGATTTCATTATCTACGTAACTCTTCTATGAATTATTATTTCCGCTGTGAATATTGATCTGAAACTTGTTGTCTATTGTATTTTATCAGATTTTTCCCTGTTGAAGACTAACGATAATTTGTTATATATTATCTTAGTCATAATATTCTTTACTGGGCTAGTTGAGCTCACCCTTTTCCTTTTTGTTCTATTTTTCTTCTCAGGAGGCGAGAATGTAGCGAGTTCTAGTCGGGGTGTCGAATGATGGTTCTAGAAAGTCGTTTTAGTAGTCCTCACCATTTTTGTAAAATAATGTATCAATAATTATAATGGGGACTTATTTGGGTGTGAATATTGTCTAGATGGCAATATTTGTATTTAAACTCACAATTTATATGTTGTATTAATAAAGTTGTAGTTGTTTCTGTACCATGCTATTGACGACTCAAAATGGGTGATGTATACCTATTTTGGGGGCGTCACATCATATGCGGGTATGAGTGTAATATTTTTAACAAAAAGGCCCATTTTGTATGACTGGAGATAGAGTTAAAGACTCCAGGGACCCATGTGATGATGGCGAATATACGAGTAGAAACGACTTTAATCGATAAAGTTAAAGTTGCTTAAGCTACAGACCTGGAGCTGATGCGTATGAGGAAGAAAATGCAAGAAGGTGCTATGCCGGAAGGAAAGAATCGATGAAGAAGGAATACTTGAGTCAACTCCAGACTTTGTGTTCCTAATGACCCTGATTTAAAGTATAAAATCATGATGGAGGCGCACAACACACCGTTTGCAATCCATCCTGGGAGTACCAAAATGTATCATGATCTCCGACATACATTTTGGTGGAACAATATGAAGAGAGAGATAGCGAAATTCATCTCAAGGTGTTTAACTTGTCAACGAGTCAAGGTGGAGCATCAAGTACCTAAGGGTCCATTGCAACCACTTGAAATTCCAGAATGGAAGTGGGAGCACATTACCATGGATTTCGTTACTTTTCTTCCCAAGGTTTCTCAAGGCATAGATGCAATTTGGGTCATTGTTGATAGATTGACCAAGTCTGCTCACTTCGTACCTATATGAAAAACTTATACACTTGAACGTCTTGCTCGTATGTACATAAATAAGGTTTTAAGATTGCATGGTATGCCAGCATCCATAGTTTCTGATCGAGACAAGAGATTCACTTCAAGATTTTGGGTTAGTTTACAAAAAGTTATGGGCACGGATTTATGATTTAGTTCGGCATATCATCCTCAGACGGACAGATAATCAGAGTGGACTATTCAAACTCTTGAGGATTTATTAAGACTCTGTGTCCTTGACTTCAAGGGAAGTTGGGACAAGTTCTTACCGTTGGTGGAGTTTTCCTACAACAACAACTATCAAGCAAGTATTGGCATGGCTCCATTCAAGCGCCAGTATGGAAGAAAGTGTCGCTTCCAAAGATGTCTTTGGGATGAGGTGGGTGAAGCAACGTTGTTGGGACCAGAGTTGGTACGTATGACTACGGGAAAGATTCAAACGATCTGGCAACGTATAAAAACCTCACAAGATAGACAAAAGAGTTATGCTGATCTTCATCGAAAGGGCGTGGAATTCGATATTGGAGATCATGTGTTGTTAATTGTTGCTCCATGGAAAGGAGTTACGAGATTTGGAAAGAGAGGAAAACTTAATCCTCGATTCATTGGCCCATTTTTAATCCTCGATCGAGTAGGAACTGTGGCCTATAGACTCGCTTTACCGCCAAGTATGTCTCGTGTTCATAATGTTTTTCACATATCCATGTTACGTAAATATGTGGAAGACCCGAACCACATTATCGAGTTAGAACCGGATTTAAATAGCGAAAGATTTAACGTATGAAGAGGTTCCTGTTCAAATCTTGGATAAGAAGGAACATATTCTACGCTCCAAGGTTATACCTCAAGTCAAAGTTTTGTGGAGAAACCACGATGTTGAGGAAATGACCTGGAAGTTGGAATTTGAAAGGAAATCAAGGTATCCTTACCTCTTCGACATACCAGGTACGTACCCTAAATTCGAGGGTGAAATTTAATAAGAAGGGGAGGTTGTAAGACCCCAACTTTTATGAATAAAGATGGATTTTCTATAAATATCATTTTTGAATATTATGGAATGAATTTGATATAATGTTATAATTGTGGGTAATATTTATAAATTTTACAAAGTGCAAGTTGTTATATAATATTCGATTGGTCGGGAAATATTCGTTTTAACATGGAATATTCGTATGATGACAAGACAATCATTGGTGGACCCCATTAACGGAATTATTGTTTGATTGAGAAAACGATAAAAATATTTTTATGAAAATAACGGCGGAAGTTTTACCTTTAATCTGCTGAAAACCCGGTGTTAAAGTAATGCAATGAATACGCGTGGTTGCATAGTAGCACACCAGTATTGATTATTGATGCTTATGTGAGAAGTCACTCAGCTTTTGTTCAATTATTGCTACAATAATTGTTGCATAAAGATCTCACGTTATTTGATTCAATTATTGTCGATATTTTATATATTATTAAATCAATAATTGAGATAACAAAGTTATTAATATTATTATTTGCAATATTAACGATGTCTAGAAGTTCAGTTAAGGAGAGGTTTGGTCACCTAATTGCGCGCCAATAGGGAGAAATCCTTATTGAAAGCCCTCTTTCCGGAAACGACACAGTCGATTAATAGTGTGAATTATAATAATTATGATGAATTTTGTTTTATTATTATTATAAATGTAATAAAATGAAAACTTTTATATAAAAGTAATACTTTTTATAAAGTTTTGTTTTATTTGATTATAAATAGAATATAATATATTTTATTATGCATAGTGTTTGCATAGTAAAATCTTTTTATATAAAATGTAATACTTTTATAAAGTTATTTGTTTTATTAGACTATAAATAGAATATATTATATTTTATTATGCATAGTGTTTGCATAATAAAATCTTTTTATATAAAACAAAATACTTTTATAAAGTTATTTATTTTATTAGATTTTAAATAAAAAATATATATATATATATATATTTTATAAATAGAATATATTATATTTTATTGCATAGTATCATTTCCATTCTCCTATAAATAGGATGCTTAGTTAGAATTGAAAACACACCAGAAATTCAGAGAATTCTTCTTCTATAATCTTGAGCGTATTTCTTTAGAGTTTTAAGAAGCTTTGAGCGTAGAAAACAGTATAAGTTTTCTTCAAGAATATCCTCGTCATACCAATCAAAATACTCTTCTTTCTAAGGTAAGGGGTATTATTCTTTCGTATTTATGAAGAGAGTTATTTTCTTTCAATACTCGTAAGGGTTGTTATTCCATTCTTTATTATTATATTAGAATAACCTGTCTATGCAAAGTACCGCATACATGGTGAAATTCTTCTGTTATTTCATTCTTTATTATTCTGTTGGAATAACCTGTCTGTGCGGTCTATCGTATGCCTGGTGAATTCTGTTGTTATTCCATTCTTTATTATTCTGTTGGAACATCCTGTTTGTGCAGATTACGCATGACCTGGTTCCATTCTTTATTATTCTGTTGGAATATCCTGTCTGTGTGGATTACGAATGACCTGGTTCTATTCTTTATTATTTTGTTGGAACATCCTGTCTGTGTGGATTACGCATGACCTGGTTCCATTCTTTATTATTCTGTTGGCATATCCTGTTTGTGCGGATTACGCATGACCTGGTTCCATTCTTTGTTACTCTGTTGGAATAACCTGTCTATGTGGATTACCGCATGCATGGTGAATGATCCTTTGTATTCATTCCTTATTAACTTGTGGAAATGATCTGTCTACGTGGATTACCGCATGGTAGGCGAAAATTCATTTGTAGTTTCATATATTCTATTATACTTAGTTGGTTAAAGTTTTGGCTTCTATACTCCATAAAATTAGTAGAATATCCTGGATATTTGTGCTTCATCCAGTATCTTTTCATGGAAATATTATTCTGAGCATTCTTGAATTTTACCCCACAAAGCAGTATCATGTTGACAATTTGGACATTATTGAGTTTAGGATAAATTGACTTATAAATCTTTAAAATTTATTCTTGAACTTGTTTTATTGAATTATTATGTCATTGTCATCATCCTCATGTTTATATTATGTTGAAAGTCATCTGTGGCCTGTAGTGCATAGATGGACTTGGTATGATTATGACCAAAGATTATTCGGTATAATCATGACCGTAAAGTTACAAATGATGTGGTAAAAATCCTCTTTGGCCCGTAGTACATTGATGGACAGTTGTTGGCATGATCATGACCATTGATGAAAACACTAATATCCTTGGCCCGTAGTGCATGGATAATTTGTGGTCCTGATTCTAATGAATATCCTTGGCCGTAGTGCATGGATGATGTGGATTATTTATTAAGCTGAGTCTCAGCGATAAAAGTGATGAAAAACCTTTTAAATCATAGAAGATAGTAGATTTTATTCTTTACTTGACTCTTCTAATGGATTGCTTGTTCATTGCAGCTTAAACTTGATGTTTGTTATATTTTATCGGTTTAACATCAAGAAGACTAAAGATAAATTATTCTCGCATTATCTTAGTCATAATATTTCTTCTTGGGCTAGTTGAGCTCACCCTTTTTGCTTTCATTGTTCTCTTGAAATGAGAACGTAGCGAGGACTAGTCGAGAAACGGAGTGATCATCCGGATGATAGTATTAGTAGTCCTCACTATTCTATGAAATAGTGTGATAATAAATGTATTGAGGACTTATTTTGAGTTTGAATCTTTATCTAGAAGACAATATTTGTATTAAAACTCACAAATTTCATGTTGTATATTTAAGGTTGTATTTGTATTCTATACCATGTATTTGGCGACTCAGAATAGGTGATGTATACTTATTTTTGGGGCGTCACATAACACCTTGAAAGAAATCTGAAATAAGTCATAAGCACATCAAAGTTCAATTAATTTTAAGTGGATAAATCTTTGTTGATGGGTTAGTATGTATGTACAAACCTATATTCTAAGTTTTTGATAACACATAGAGTATGATCAGTTCTACAAGAGTATCTTGAAGATTCGTAGAAATTGATCACCTCCATGAATCAACCAAATACAGATAAGTGTTAGAGTTGATTCTCACTCTGTGAACATAACCAAGCAAATGATAAAACCATCAAAGAAAACGAGTGTCTTGTTAAAATGGTTAATCTTATACACACTCATCATCATGCATCTTAAAATGTAATATCTAAATTGGATACATATATGAATATAATTGGTGGTGATCAATATGATGAAAATTCAAACATATGAGGAACAAAGATTTTGAAGGCTAACCTGGCAGGACCCATTTAACCATGGGTACGAAAAATAGAAATTTATCTAACCTGCAGGTGCTTGGTCTATCTGAACACACACTAAGGAATCTTTGAGCGTAAGACTTGATCGAAGATTCAACTAGCAGAAGGCTTAAGACATTTCAGAAGAATTTCTGACTAAATCTTTATTTGTCAAAGTCTATTCTTGGAGACTTGCTAAGCTAACATGAATGAAGCTCACATGGCTGCTGATCTCCATATGAAAGTGCACCAGTCGTGATAAGATGAAAATGATCTTACATGCTCAAGCATAAAAAGCATCAATCATGAGAACTCATTACAGAAGCAGAACTCCACAAGTTCAAACCATCAAAGAAGACTACGTTCGTAGTTCTGACAAACTATCGTAGGGTGATTCCAGTCGATACGAGATATGCAAGGCTGCCTTCTGATGCACATGAAAAAGAAGAACTCACTGAGAAGATAGTATCAACTCTGCAGAAGCAGTAATTTGTTAAAGAACAACAACACTAAAAGTATCAGAAGTACACTATGAAGCAATGTACCAGTTACAAAGTTCCAAAACTTTGTGGCTGATGCACCAAATGAAGATCCAAAGTCAGTAGGAACGTCTCAAAACGTACTACTGGTAACCTTGTCAACCACCCAACTCAAAATTGTGGAGCACCTACGATCAAACATCTGATCGTAGTATAAGAGCAGGAGGATACCACGTTTACAGCCAAATGTCTAAAGTTGGTCAAGGAACTCCCAAACAGAAAAGGTCAAATGAGAGATCAGTGCAAATCACTTCTAAAGTTGCAGGAGGATACCACGTTTACAGCCAAATGTCTAAAGTTGGTCAAGGAACTCCCAAGCAGAAAAGGTCAAATGAGAGATCAGTGCAAATCACTTCTAAAGTTTTTCATCTAGAAAGCGCCTCAGGGACAAACCTGACCCTTAGTTCACTCTAAGAGGTTGGCCCTTCCTGAGCTACCTTAACCCAGAAGGAATTCTTAGTCTAGTTCATCTCAAGGACCAGGACAGATAACGATCGTGGAATATTTTGAAGTGAACTCGACGATCGTAGTATAACCTCAACGATCGTAGAGTAGGCTCGACAATCGCAGTCTTCCCAAAGGATATACTAACTCATGAGGAGCTTGGAAGAATTAGACACTTGCCCAACTATTCAAACTAGGTGGAGATAAGTTCGAATATAGTGTGAAAAGATGCTTGGCAAACTCACCTCAGAATTCCAGTGCTCAAACTATCTCGGTGTACATCAGTGGTTAAGTCATACAACTTCAAGGTGAAGATTAGTGGCAAATTATCTACGGAAGCATCTCTTAGAAGACGATCATTGAGTCGACAAAGAAAATCGTAGAGTCCATAGCTACCTCACCAAGCTACTCTACGTACTGAAAAGGTCAACGGTTAATCCACGTCAGTAATGCCTATTTATTTAAAAGAAATATCAAACTTAAAAGTTTATTGGGAGTTATAGTTTCTTACTGGGCATCGTGCAACCAATGACTGGCTGACACATCACAGCTTATTCAGAGTCAGAAGAAACTGTCATAAAGATAAATTCAAAATCTCCAAACAGTTATCAGAAGCTATCAAACATCTCTCCCTCTCTTTTTCAAACCCTAAAATCCTCTTCAAAGCCTGAATCCATTAAACCTCTAGATTTGCCCAAATCGCATTCAAACATATCTCATAAGAAGTCTGAAACTAAATACCCATTTGTTTCGAACCCTCAAAATGGAAGAATGACATGTTATAACCGGAATCCAACTCAGCTTCAAGAAGTTTGAAAGATCAGAACAGAAGTTCAAGGATATACTTGAGCTTGTAAAGGATTCTGGTTTTTCTGAATGCCTGGAAGCCAACACTCCAGACTATACAGAGCTAGTGAAGCAATTCTACTCCAATGCATCGATAGATTCTGGACTTCTATCCACAAAGGTCAAAGGAGCAAGTCTGAAGATAAAGGCATCAGACATAAACCAATGTCTAGGGTTTCCCAACCAGGGTTTGATAAACCTCGATGAAGTAGACATTGAAGAAGGCAAGAGGTTAATGAGTTACAAGAGAAATGTAAATCTGAAGGATATGAAGAAGAAGGAGTTTCCTGAAGAGTTTGAATTTCTGGCTGAGATTACAGGAAAATGCATATTGTGCAAGGACACCGTACATGATACTGTCAGTGATTTGAAACTAAGAGTCATGACTGCAATTGTCATGAAGCAACAGATAAACTTCGGAGCTCTTCTAATTGATTGGTTGACCAAATGGTTGAAAAAGGCAGAGATGAAGAAGTCTACAGATAAACCACTCACAAAGGTTTTTCATGGAAGACTCTTGAGCATTGTGTTGAAGAAGAAATTAGGAAGCAAGATCAAAGATGATAAGGGAGAACCACTAAACGTCCATAAAATCATGCCTCCACAACTGTTTGTAAACTGGAAGAAAAACCCCAAGAAAAACAGGAGGCTTATGACAACTAGGAGCAGCAGCAAGGTCTCTGCAAAGAAGAGGAAGGCACAAGAGGTGGAAAGCTCTCAATATGATGACTTTGTATCGGTAGCAGCCACACTAGCAAAGAAGAAGTCTAAGAGTATGAGGAATACATAGGCTCAATCAATCCATCTCTCCACTGACAAGAAAAGGCATGGAATAAGAAAAGAAAAAGTTTCAACTGCAGAAACCCCAAAGAGACGAAGGAGTAACAGATTACTCCATGAGTCACGAAGAAGAAAAAACAAAGGTGATGAAGAAGTCCGGTTCCAGATTTAAATCAAAGAAGCCTATCTACTCAAGAAGAAAGGGAAAACGTAGAGTCTGAAAATGAGAAGGGATCTAAAAGCCTCAAGGATAAATCATCGAAGAACAATTCTAGCAATGACGAAGAAGCTAAGTCTATGAAAAAAGTGGCCAAATCTGGTGGTGAAGAAGAATGTGCAAGCCCTATGGCTAACTCTCAGAGCATCCACTCTGATGATGAAGAAATGTTTCAAGTTGACACAACTGCATCTCCTATTGAAAAAGCTCCAACAAGTTCACATGATGGCTCCAAAGACGTTGAGTCTGAAGAAGAAGGACCTGCCCCTACTGATGCTAAATATCAAGGAAGCTTATCTGATGATTCAGAGGCTTCACATTCTGAAGAAGAAGAAAAGTCTGTCTCTCCTATAGCTGAACCTTCAAGGAGAAGAATGAGCAACAGACTACTTGCTAAATCTATCTCAAAGAAGCAAGGTGAACACTCTACTGCAATCATTAAAGTCAGTGATGATGAGCCTGACTCCAAGGGAGAAGATGCTTAAGACAACACTAATGATGAAAACCAGCATAAAGAATTCTCTGATGAATCAGATGAAAGGAGTTAGCATGATTCAAGCTCAGAAGGTGAAGAAATGGAGAATGATGATACAATGAAGGAACAAACTGATGAGTTCGATGAGGGAAATCTACAAAGGTCTAACTCTAGTTCAGAACAGAGAGAAGAGGGAAGAAACTCCAGTTCTACAGAAGAAGAACCAGAAAATTTTCAAATTCCTAATCCTGTAAATCACAAGAGAAAGATTGTAGTCGAAATTGACAAAACTGGATGTGCTCCTTGGCAGATGGATCAATCATGGGAATGAAAGGCTAAATGTGGTAATGATGACTGTAGAAATTGCGCTCAACAATCGTAAGGCTATGAAGCTAGACACATCAACTATAATATATGAGCCTGAAGTTAAGAACCACACAATAAGATGGTTTCACTCTCATATGCCATGGGTATAGGCATCCTTCACTGAAGACAATAGCTATCTCACATGGGTCTTCTCTCACCTTCCCAACGTAGAGCTGGTGGCACAGAACTTCCCAAGAGTAAAGAAGTTTTCAACTCAGATGATAAAGGACCAGTCTCACTACAAAGTCTACCGACTTGCTGGAAACCACTACATTCCCTATGATAGTAGAGTGGGTTCTAATGGCAGAAGGATCATGACCAAGGAGATGATGGTAGAGTCTTTTTACTCTACCATTGAAAATGATCAAGTTCAGTTTTAGAAGCTTCCCTCTCTCCAAGCACAATTGTCTGAAATTCCTTCATCGTCCAACAGTTATTGGTACTCAACGATTTATCAAATTCTTACTGCTTTCGAAAAACTATCCGAAAATGAAAATCATAGAGTTCAATCTGGTGTTCAACAAAAGCCTGCCCAACCACATTACCAAACTCCTACGGAGCAGGAGTTATTGAAGAATTCTGATGAATTATTTGAGAAGATATCCATCATCACTGAAGAGGCAAATATGTTGACAGAAGTAGGAGATAATGCGGTTCAAGACAGACTCCAAGCCACTATGTCTGATATATCTCTCAAAATCAAAGAGAGAGATCAAATCTATCTGAAGGCTATAAATGAACAGAAGGCAAAAGCTCTACGAGCAAAGAAGGCTAATAAAGAGCAAACCCAAGCCCTCTCTGACAAGATTGACAATCTGAATCAGTCTTTCTCTCTACAACTTGAGCTAAGCCAATAAGAACTCAAGATTGAGGTTGGTAACTCATCTTACCTGATGGAGCAACTTATGTCCAACATGGAGCAGCTTTCACAAGTGATTAATGACAAAAAAGGGGAGAAAAAGAGGTATAGAAAGAGGCATTCAAGGAAGAGCAAGAAGAGCAGAAGAAAAGAAAACAAGAAGGCCAAGAGAAAGGCAAAGAAGAAGACAGCAGCTGCAGAAGCAGAATCATCATCTGAGGGGGAGTCAAAGGATGATGATCCCATGAATGCAAAGTTTGAGGGGGAGCCAAAAAAAGAAGAAGAGCATAAATCTGAGAAGGAGCAGAGAAAAGAAACGGAGTCACCATCTAAGGGGGAGCAGGAGCAAAAAGATCAAACAGATAAATAGCTGATCAACAGACATCCTGGAAGACACACATGGAGCCAAAGAGGTACATCTCTAACTAGTTAGGTATGTTCTGGATCCAGGATGTAAAGTGTTATTGCTTATATAATTCCACATTATTATCAATTACATTCATGATTATCTGTTTTAGAAATACAGCTGCTCACTGTATATAAGATTCATTCATAACATGCATATGCACTAATTATTTTTGTCATAATCAAATAGGAGGAGATTGTTAGTTATAAGCCTGTGAATGATATTCCTATTTATGTATGATTTGATTATGATATAAATGAATGAATATGTAAGTATGCTTGCATTAAGAAAAGCTATAAAGTCCTTTGATAGATAATAGGAACATATGTACAAGGACTTAGAATGAATTGATCAAATATGTTAGTTTGATTCTACATAAGCAAAACAGCTTTGTAAAGTCCTTAAAAAGAAATGATGTACAAGGACTATAAATATAGAAAGATCAAGCTTGTTAGGTTGATCTTATAATGTAATAGATAGGCTTGTCTAATCGTTGAGCACTGCACCAAAAATCGTAGTCTGCCAGGAAAGTCAAGGAAAACTCGAGAGCTATCAAGGCAGAATCGTAGTTTGCAAGATAGTATATCTCAGAGTTCGTAGACTGCCATGAAAGACGAGGAAGGATCACAGTGTGTCGAGAAGAACATCCTCGGAGCCATAGTCTGCTGAGGATGTCATATTCAGAATTGTAGAGACAGCCTGTCTATGAGCCAACCGAGCATCTGCAAAAGCCAAGTCAAGAATCGTAGACCACACTCGAAGTCGTAGAGTCTACTGATCAAATAAGAGGCAGAGATCGTAGTCGAGCCAGATCAGATGAAGACAACAAGCTTAAAGACAGATATTGTAGAGTGTCGACATCTGATCTCGGAGTCGTAGTGTGTGCACAACCAAAGCTAAATCGTAAAGTGTAGAACTAAGGCTTTAACAAAGGTGCTCAGAATGCCAACACAAAATCATAGAGTAAACACGATTCTCAACAAATGAGCACTCCCAGAATATCCAAAGTATGAAGCCTCTGGTCTGAGATACAAAGATACATCCCACCTGAAGGAAATCAAAGAGCACTCAATGAATGGCATGCAAGCTAACAGATGATCTAAGCACCAACCCAATCAACATCCAGATTGAGTTGTGAAGTCATTCATGATGAATTCTTCCATAAGTTGATCAGAAGAAGACTTGATGAATGCATCTAGGGAAAGTCGACCAAGTCGCGATGAGTCATTAAGTAAGCGAAGATAACAATCTTGGAAGTATCCAGGATCGTAGTGTTTGCCAAACAAAGCAGGAACTGATGAAGTGTACACAGAGATACTGGTCAGCGTATGAAGAACAAGGCTAAAGTGATTAAGCATTGTGTCAGTCCATTGATTATAAGTGAACGGGAGATCACAAGGAGAAAGCGAGCTGGACATACCATAAATCTGCAGTGTCTTTCTATTCAGAAGAGGCCAGAACAAGAAGTTAAGCTATTAGTTCCTAAGATCAGTCGAGGCAAACAGAAGTATTGAAACACTACACAAGAGAAGGAAGAGGTGTTCTACATTGAGGATCCAATGAACACTCTTCAAGATCGTAGTGTTGTCTCAACCAATCAATGAGAAACATTTAACAAGACACTACGATCAGGTCCAAGAATATGCATCAGATTCATAGAGTTTGGTCATCTAAAGATTGAAGTATTGGCAACAGTTTAATCTAAAGAGTGATATTCGAATATAGCTTATTAAGAGTATCGATGCAAAAGGACAGATTCTGACATTCTAATCGAGAAGTCAGAAAGAAGAAATAAAGATGACTACCTGCCCGAGGCATCAAAGTGACATCTCTGACGGGGTAGGTGAAACAGTAGACTGCAGTGTCAGAAAGATGAAAAAGGGGATGTTATGTCACATCTGCAGTATGCACCAAATAACTCAAGATCTGCGAAGCAATTTGAATAACTTTCAATGGCTATATCCCAACGGGGAGATTAGGAAGGAGTATAAATAAGCCAGATCTACAAGGATCAAAAGTTGCTAAAATTTCAGAATCGTTGAGTTGTTGGAATGCTATGTTTTTGACTCTACGAGTTCCACCAGAGCTAAACAGAACAAGTCTCAGTGACAGTGAAACTACAAAGGTGGAAGTGAAGCAGCTTTGAAGAAGGAATCGAATAGACTAAAAGCTTCACTTAACAAAGATAAGAATGCCACTGAAGATGGCAGCTAAGTTGAGAGCCGAGAAGGCCAAGAAGATAGCATTCAGAATAGTGGCAAAGTACAAAGAAGATCAAGAGAGCCACTCTACGAATCACCATGAACCAAAAGCTGAAACAGAACAGATGCAGAACCATGTCTGCTGTCGACGTTGGGATTTTTGATTGTCCCTTTTCGTTACTTGTTCTTTGGTGTTCTCATGTTAATGTGAGATTTGTTTGAAAAAATAAGTGAAAAAGGTCCGACATGTATAATGTCGACGATTGACTTTAAGAGTCGCCAGTTGGTGTATTTAACTGGTTGCACCAACGCAACCGAAATGGTTAGCACATTGACCCAGTGATTTGACACTGCTAAATGGGTCTGTGAAACCGAGATTCATTAAGGGTTCGGGGCTTGATTATGCGGAGGGAAGGTGTTAGGCACTCCCCGACATCCGTGTTACCACGGTGACCGCCACTCTTCAAAGAAATTGTTATATGAATGTGTGTCTGTGTGTGTGTGTGTGCATCAATGTGTGATTTATCTAAAAGTAGTGCGAGGCCTCGTTCGCACCTATATACAGAAGGTTTGAATTTTATATAAAAATTCAGTTTTAACCAAGATTTAGCAATGAAGTTTTGTAAAAAGAGGTTTTTCAAACCCTGTGCTCAATAGGAATTGAGACCTTTTCATACTTCCATTTTATTATTAAAATGTCCGGCTTGTTTGCTTTTATTTTCGAAATGTGAAGCATTTTCGAGAAAATAATATCTGAAATCTTAGAACTCCTTATGGGCATGATAGCCATCCAAGGAAACTCGACACAAGTAAAATAATGTACAAGCTTTCATGACGAGAAAAATGTCCGTCATGGAACCAGAATCTAGATTCAAGAGATCAATCTGTGATCACATGATTCCTAGGCTCACATGATAATCGTGTAATTTGTATGGAAAGCGATAAGTAGTTATATATATAAAAGTTGTATATATATATATATATATATATATATACATGATCACCACCACGAAGCAACTCCATGGGGATCGAAATGTAAATATATAAAAGTCAGTATATATATATATATATATATATATATATATATATATATATATATATATAACATGATCAACCGCCACATAAGTAAACTCCAAAGTGACAAAATGTAAATAAAGTCAGAAGCGATCAACCGCCACGTAAGTAAACTCAGCGAGGATAGAATGTAAATATATATATATATATATATACAAATATATATATATATATATATATATATATATATATAAAAAGTAGTAAACGCATATGGGATGTAAATCCGGGCTCATCGGATATGTCCGACAAAGAATTATATATATGTATATATATAAAAGTGAGTAAATGCACTGGATGTAAAATTCAGGCTCATCAGATATGTTTGACAATAATTATATATATAAGTATATATATAAAAAAGCAATTAAACGCACCGGATGTAAAATCCAGGCTCATCAGACATGATGTCTTACCACAATTTATATATATATATATATATATATATATAAGCAAATAAACTCGAGGCCAATCAAGTTCAGGCTCAATCGAGGCATAACTCGATAATGTTAGTCCATATATATGAAATATTTACATAAATTAGTATATATATACAGACAAAAATGAAAACCACGGACCGAAGCCTGGGAAAACACACTCACACGACTATCAACGTGTACAATAGTGTGTGATAATAGGAGAAAGAGGCTTTATAGAATGTAAGAAGGCTTACAGTGGGCTACCAAAGTAGACTTCTTAGACTTTAAATCGATAAACACTCAGCTCCCGCCGGATAAAAAGTAGCTATATGTGAGCTAACTAGTGTTTAAAGAAGAGGAAACACTCAAAAGATGTGTATGCAGAGTAAAATGGACAGGGCTTCCTCGCCTTTTTTCTTCTCTCTCTCTCTTCTCAAATGGCTGACCCCCAACCTATATTTATAGGTGATGGCATAAGTCTACTGCATAGCCAGATTGGACCTGCTTAAGGGTGATCGTGTAGGGCCCGAGCCTCACCGGTCCCGTAGTCTTATAAATGCGATGCGTTCGTGTAATCTTGTAATGTCCGCTCAAACTTGCGGAACTTTAATCCGAGCATCCAAACGAAGTATATCTGTACTTCTTCGGATCGCTTGTGTCGAGAGTTATGTAATAACATGGATTAAAGTTTGTACAAAGTCAGAAAGAGGGGTCTATGCCCATGGTCTTCAAGCTTCAAATTCTATCCAAAGTACTGCCACACGTAATAGTCACTCGGGATTGTAAATCCTCAGCTCTTATGGGACATTGTTGTATGTATGTATGAAGTGTTGAGACAACGTGCCATTTGTCAGAGGAACAAGATGATGTGTGACTCCTTACCGGGGTTATCGCCGGGTTGAGTTGAAAGTAGACGTTGCTCAGGGTTACAGCTGAGATTGGACCACTTGTTGGTATGCTGTGATATCATCTTTTTGACGTGGTAAGATGACGTGTTGACTCCTCACCGGGGTTATCACCGGTTTAAGTGAAAAGCAGACGTTGCTGAGGGTTATGTCTGAGATTGGACTGCTGCTTGTTTGTATGTATCACTGTCATTTGGATTGAAGTTGATCGCATGTGTTTGAAACAAGCATTTATGGGGTTATCACCGGAACTACAATGGCATCCCTTGGGGCTATCACCAAGGATGGGGTTACTACTCCCAGTGTTGTCTCTGGGACTGGAACTGAACATCGCGGTGTTATCACCGAGACAAAACTGTCCTCTCCGATGTTGTTGCCGGTCTTTTGATCTGCATATCTCGGGGTTATCTCTGAGATTGGAAATGACATTCCCGGTGTGTGTTCTGGGTTGGAACCGATGCTCCCGGTTTGTGTTCCAGGTTAGAGCTGAACTTCTGATAGTATCCGGTATGGTTGTAAGTTGTCTTTTAGGGTTATCTCCAAAAGACGAATCTACCCTCCTACAATGTTAGGAATAGGAGTGCAAAAAATTTCGAGTGTCTACAAATGCCCCTCTTTATCATATTCATGTAATGCAAGGCATGGATAGGATAAAGAATCCTAAACACTTAACATGCAAGAAAGATGAGCATGATGCATGATGCAAATGCATGGTTCATGATTTGGACATGCGATCTAAGTTGACGTTGGGACTACCACCAAAGTCTTGAATCATAGACACTGGTTTATACTCCATAGAGTTACCTCTTGTATGGAAGAGATCTGTGGGGATAAAGCTATCTGCTTTGAGGATGTGTATAATATATTCCCTCATTCTGTCAGAGTTACTGCCAACAGTTTTGTCGCTGTCAGGGTTGCTTGACCTCCGTTGATGTGTGTATCAACAGATGAATCCATACTGGGTGTATGGTCAAGGTTGCTTGACCTCCATTGATGTATGTGTCAATGGTATCATTGTGTTGTAGCCTTTGCTGGGGAAGGTTGCTTCAATGGGTTTAATTTCCATTGGTTGATATGACGTCAAGGCTGCTTGACCTTCATTGATGTGTATATCAATGGTTGAATTGCGTTGTAACCCCCGCCGGGAATACGTGGATAACTGAAGGATGTGCATTGTGATCCCCGTCGGGGATGCATAGATGCTTGATAACTTCGGTGTTGTAACCCCCGTCGGGGGAGGTTTAGATTTTTGCTAACTTCAGCGTTGTAACCCCCGCCGGGGAAGGTTTAGGGTTGTGACCCTACAAATGACGGCATCGGACCTTTATAGGGTATTGTCGAGCATGGTTAATGAAATCTGAGCTCATTGGTATAGTATACCCTGCATTCAGGTGAATACCATTGAGGCGATGGGAGTTTAACTCTGACCGACAAGAAACCAGGATTTCAAGTCGTCTTTCAATCGCGTAGCATTTTATTCTGATTTGGCCTTTTCAACATGAGACCTCCTTTGCAACTCTAACTGGAGCGAAGCTAGAGGTGTGGGACCCATGTAAGTGCCGCATGAGTGTACCTGCTGGAGCCAAGAGTTGACTGCGGACCAATGCATGCCTATGTATAGGTGGCTGGTTGCTTTCATAAATCATTTTCAAGTTGCGCAGCGAAGGAAATTCGAGAGCTCTTCTTCAGATCTGCTGAGTTCGGGCAATGTTTTGCATATTCTGTCACCGGACAAGCGTTCTTCACTATCCTGGTAACACATGCATGTATTTTTTTTCCAATTTCTGTCCTTTGGAAAATGACTTATCGCATGAAATGCATTTAGACACATAGTAGTGAATATGCATGCTGATATGACTTGATAAAAAATATTCAACATAGTAAATGTTAGTGTTAAACCATGCTGAACATAATGATGTGATAAAATTTGACTTTTAAAACAGTCAAATTGGCACCTTTTATTGTCATTTCTTATCCTATCTGAGGATAAATGAGTAAAGGTAGAAAGTAAAATAATCCTGGTAATTTAAAATACACTTACGGATTTTTACTGTGATGTGATGAATGCATATAGGATGTATATGACTGTGTACAGGTGTGCTACTGAATGGCCACTTAGTCATGCCTATGTGCATGTGGATAGTCCCATTTACAAAGGGGCTATGGCAAATTTTTCCCAAAATGTAGGCATTGGATAGTTATGCATTTTTAACTCTACCATAGATGCATGATAAAACAATGCATGTATGCATGTAATCATGAATGCATTTTGAAAAAGACTCCAGGTACGAAATTACCACACCCTTTCTGAGGTGATTTGGAGACTTGTTGTCCAGATATTATGGATCCAGATCAGCTGAACAGTTCTCGCAGGACCACTTCTGGTATACGGAGGAAGGCTTTTGAAGAGCCTCAACGCCGTTCTGTGAGATAGCCTCATCGTTTGGCGAAGGCGGTGGTACATCCTATTTGGGTTGAGGTGTCGAATGTCGAGGACGAGGAGGAGGATGTACCGTTCGAGGTTCTTGCTCCTGTTGTACGTGTTCCCCGTAGGGAATTTCTAGGTATTCAAGTGGCGAACCCAGATCTTCTGGGTGACTTGAGTAGGCATCCTTCAATATACCTACACGCAAATGAGGTATGAAGTTAGATCTTTAATCTTCCTTATTTCCTATTGATGAGGAGTCAAGGAGTCTGATGTTGATCTTCATTTGATGTAGGTTCCCGGCTTCACACAGCCTCAAGGGAACTGGTTTAGCATCCACTCTATGTATCAGGCCTTACATGATGACTATAGAGCGATCGTCCATGGCTGGGGATTCGGGAGGTTCTTTTCCATTCTACCTCGTCGCTGTCCCTGGGGTTACCTCAGGGCATTGTCTGAGCGGTGGTTTCACAAAACTCAGTCACTCCATTTGTTGGACTGTAAGGTGATGATGACGTCGATGGATTTACGATTTATCACAGGTATGAAGTTTTGGAGGGGAGCCGGTGCCTTGCATGGCGGATATCACCCCTACTGCCGTCAGATCCTTGTTAGGAGTTCCAGCGGAGGCGCTCAAAGGCGGGATTTGGTTATCTGAGTCCTTTGAGCGTAGATGCTATGAAGTGGGTATTGAGTGAGCCCATACCCGATGATGTGAGAGTCGAGGATCGCATTCTTGGCGATTGTTCCTGATGATCATTAGGGGCTGCTTCATAGCAGATAACTCTTCTACGGTGTTCTTCGCTTTGATTAGCGCCACTCGACACGTGGACCGTATAGGAGAGTATGACTGGGGTTCTTACACCTTTGCCTACTTCCTCAGGGGAATGCGCATGTGATCTCAGGGCTTGACCGAGGCGTGGTTAGGATTCTACCCATTTCTGCTGGTGAGTGTTTCTCTTATCTTTTCCCATGTATAGGTTAAGAGTGTTGACTGACAGCAGATGTTTGCCTTTGTGTTGGTAGTTTTGGGCCTATGAGAGGCTCCCTTGTTTGCGTCCTATGAGCGTGTTAGGTTTAGACACCTATCCACGAGGACAGAGATGGAATCATTCCATACTGGCGGAGGTCCCTGTTACTAAGGGTTTCACTCATTGTCGCCTACAGCTGGAGCTATTGACAGCGGATGTCATCACGTGGATTCCCTACTCTGGAGAGCATTTGGGAGTTGGTTTTGAGGATGGGTACCCGACTGGAGTAGAGTATGTCATATCCACCCACAGGATTCCTCTCTTCATAGATAGAGGATGGGAGCTCTATTCAGGAGAGCGTGCTATTAGGAGCACTACATGAGAGATTCGTATGCCGATCTTGCCTCCTGCCAGGTGTTATTGGCCTGTTTCCCAGTCACCCGTCGTTGACATCCCATTGTTGGGGATTGACGATTTTACATTGTTAGAGGGCCCCTGTTCTCAGGAGATGTTCCAGCATTGGTGGATCCCTCGCACGATTGGAGCTCAGACCCGCGCCATACAGTTTATGGGGGATATGGTTCCAGGATCCGTGTTGATGATGGATTGACTAGCCTGTGTCAGAGATCCAACTCACGTGACATAGATTGAAAGATTGACTCGGCAGTTGGACCGGTCACATCTTTTTATTTTGCATTTGGGCAGAGATCCTGCAGAGGTAGATACTTTTGATCCTTCCAGCTATGGCGCTGGTCCCTCGGATGACCCATTTTGTTTTACCGGCGTAGATCCTCCTTTGTATAGGCCTGACATCACTGTAGATAGAGATCCAGTGACTCAGGAGGAGTTACATCAGGTTGACAGCATCGATGATGTGGACATCGACACTATTAACTTTTTCTGATGTATTTCTTTTGATAGGCCTCTGTTAGCTGCTGGGTAGCTTCGCCCCATCCTCGCTATATCTTTTGATAGGCCTCTATTGTATGTTGGGTAGCTTCACCCCATTTCCCTGTATTTTAGCTATACAGAGATGTATTAGATGATGATATACTTAGGAATGTATGCATAGTTTTCCATTCCCTATATCATATTGTCATTTATTGTATCATGCATGTTATTGTTATGCATATGTATGTATGTCCAGAGATATTCAGCATTGACCCCTTGATAGTCTTATGACACTACCACGTCTGGATGGCTTCTTGACGAGTTAAGTAGAATTGATCATACCCCACCATTTATGGTGGTAGATGGTATGTGATCATGGTATGATAGTATATCACCATCGAGACGTAGTGATCGTAGATGATTTGTCAACTGCAAAGATACTATGACCTTCTTGATGTTTCGAGTTCTTCCAGATTTGTAGAGGGCATGCTAGAAACCTTTGAGTCACCCTGAAGACAATTATTCGTGTTTGGGACCCTTAGAGTTGACTCTTACTTTGGAGGAGTATGCACGGTTGACGATGCTGCCTCTAGACAGACCTTGCGTGCATATGGTGATGGGAGACATGAGTTGTGAGACCCCGAATTTTATGAAATAAAAGTATTCAATTTTTCTATTTTGGTAAATAGTTAATTTGATAAAAGTTTAAAGTTAAGGGTGAAATGTGAAATTTTTTCAAAGTTATTCATATTAATAAATTGCAATATTTACAATGTCTAGAAGTTCTGTCAAGGAGAGGTTTGGTCATCTAATTGCGCGCCAATAAGGAGAAATCCTTATCGGAAAGCCCCCTCTTTCCTGTGAATGACCTGGTTGATAAATATTGTGAGTTATGATATTAATGATGAATGTTATTAAAAATCGAAGTTGTGTTTGGAGTTGAATTTGGAGACGCGAACATGATATTTGAGTCCAGAGCGATGAAATTAGTAAAAATAGACTATAAACACAAAAAATTCTAGGGTTGACTTTTTGGTCAAAAAGTCAACAGTTGTCTTTTTTGGGAAAAGTCAAACTTCGAAATTTCAAAATTTATATTGTTGATAAAAATAGTTCCATTGTGTTGAAATTATTAGTGTTAGTGAAAATCGATATTTATTTCGATAAAAATTGATGTCTGGAGGTTATATTGACCAGTCGGGGTAATTAACCGGATAAATGAGCAATTGATTGCTATTAATTCACATGATTATAACTATTTGTTCACATGTGTGTACTATTGATTCACATTCTTGTTACTATTAGGGGAGTTGGTGCAAGATTGATAATACTTGCATGACTAAGTTAAAAATGGAGGTATAGATGGAGGTACTATACTGTAATTCGTATTTTCACATGTCTAGAACTATTGAGTCACATGATTTACTATTGAGTCACATGATTTTACTATTGATTCACATGATTACTATTAGGGGAGTTGGTGTAAGATTGATAATACTTGCAGGACTAAATTAAAAAGAAAGAAAAAGATGAAGGTATTGTACTATAATATTTTGAGCCCCAAAACGTGCAATTATCAAAACTATATTTTCATATAAATAGAAGCTCATTCTTCTTCATTTCTCACCAATTCACTAAAGCTATAGAGCAATTATTATAGAGAGAAATTATAGAGAAAAGCCATAGAGAGAAAATCTATAGAGAAAAAGAAGAAGATAATTCTACTACCTCGCTACTCCTATATCCAGTTTCTTTCAAAGGTAAGGGATATTATTTGTTGTACATGTAAGGGGTATTATTTCATTCTTATTCATGAAGAGAACTTCTGTTATTCCATCCTTTATTATTCTGTTGGAATAACCTGTTATGCAAAGTACCGCATATATGGTGAAATTCTTCTGTTATTCCATTCTTTATTATTATGTTGGAATAACTTGTTTATGCGAAGTACCGCATACATGGTGAAATTCTTTTATTATTCCGCATTTATTATTCTGTCGGAATATCCTGTCTGTGCGTTTTACGCCGGACCTGGTTTCATTATTTATTACTTAGTTGGTTAAAGCTTTGACTTCTATACTCCATGAAATTAGTGGAATATCCTTGATATTTGCGCTTCATCCAGTATTTTTTCATGGAAATATTCTTCTGAGCATTCTTGAATTTTACTCTACAAAGAAGTGTCATGTTGACAATTTGGACGTTATTAGTTCCTGGATAAATTAATTCGTGAACTTATTTTATTGAATTATTATGTCATTGTCATGATAAGTTATATTGGTTATTATGTGAAAACATGAAAGTTTGTTAGAAATTACAAAGGGTTGAAAATCAGATTTTGGTAAAAACGGAACACGAAATTCAATTTATCATATTTTCTATTATATTTCGAATTTTTGAGTGAGGTCAAGTTCTAGAGTTAGGTCTATGGGTTTTGTAACTTATCCAAGTGGAATCACTGGAAAAGGTGTTGTAGATTTTCGTGTGGACTAATTTTAGCAAAGGAGTCAAAAGCTGCAATTTACGAAAAAGCTACTGCCCATAAATTTAAAAGGGTTATTTCGGCCAATTAAATTGTTAGAAAAATTCTGGCCTTTTAGGACATGAAAATATATGGTATGAAGTACCTACTGTCCAAAAATGAGCTCATTTCGACTTAAAATGAGCAAGTTATGACCATTTCAATATTTCAGTTTTTCCGACGAAAAATGCTATAACCGGAGTTCTATATCTCCGATGACCATGAAATTTAAACTGGAAGCTCGCGTTAACATGTGTAAGATCCTGCCAAGATTTTGGAATTTCTGGAGTTAACCTTGAGGTAGCTAATTTCTTAAGGAATTAATTAGAAATTGATTTTTGAAAAATAGTAAATGAATTTTAAAAATTCCGAGAAAAATATATGTTCATTATGGGACTATATTCGGCTAAATCCCAGAAAAGAAATATTTTTGGGACTGATTTTGTATTTTTCATGAAAATGGTTTAGTTACGAACATATGAGTTAAATATGTTATGTGAAGTAACAAAGTTGGAAAATAGGATTTTATGGCTTGGAAATCCTATATAATGTATATGCAGATTTTTGATGAGAGATTTGATCATTGGTGATGAAATCTTATGAGTATGACATTTTTGAATGATTAAATGCATTATTTGGTAAAGTGTAAACATTTGAAATAAATTGTTTATAAGTTTAAGAAGTGATTAAAATATTGTTATGATATTAATAATATTAGATTATGAGTGGATGATAATATTTGGATAAATTTAAAGTCTTTAATATTTATCCTTGTTTTCGTTTGATTAATGCTTATATCATTATCATCATCTTCATGCTTATATTGTGATGAAAGTCGTCTTTGGCTTACGTGCAAAGATGGACTGTTGGTTATTGGTTTTACAGTTGTATATCTTTGGCATGTAGTTCTTCATGTTTATATTATGTTGAAAGTCATCTCAGGGCACTCAGTAGTGCATAGATGGACTTGGTATGATTATGACCAGGGATTATTCGGTATAATCATGACCGTAATGTTACAAATGATGTGGAAAAAGTCCTCATTGGCCCGTAGTGCATTGATGGACAGTTTTTGGTATGATTATGGCTATGGATTCTCTTCGGCCAAGGGAGCAAAGATGAATTGTTTTATGGCATGATCAGGACCGTTGATGAAAACACGATTATCTTTGGCCGTAGTGCATGGATAATTCGTGGTCGTGATACTAAAGAATATCCTTGGCCTGTAGTGCGGGGATGATTAGATGATGTGTTTTTATTATTAAGTCGAGTCTCGCCGATAACATAAAAAAACCGATGAAAATATTTTAAAACCATAGAAGATAGTAGATTTTATTCCCTACTTGACTCTTCTAATGGATTGCTTATTCCAACCGCAGCTTAAACTTGATGTCTATTGTATTTTATCAATTTAACATTGTTGATGACTATTGATAATTTATTCGCATTATCTTAGTCATAATATTTCTTCTTGGGCTAGTTGAGCTCACCTTTCTTTCACCGTTCTCTTCAAGAAATGAGAACGTAGGCGGGACTAGTCGGGGGGAACGTAAGTGATGATCCGGATGATAGCATTAGTAGTCCTCACTATTACGTGAAATAGTGTGATAATAAATGTAATGAGGACTCCATTGAGTGTGGATATTGTCTAGATGACAATATTTGTAACGAGGACTCCATTGGGTGTGGATATTGTCTAGAAGGCAATATTCTTATTTAAACTCTCACCATGTTTTGTCGTATTTTACACGACAATTGTATAAAAGAAGTTTGTAGTTGTATTATGTATCATGTATTTGGCGACTCAGAATGGGTGATGTATACCTAATTTTGGGGGCGTCACATGAGTAGACAGTTCATGACCCTCATAGGATTGAGGCGCAAAGTAGTGCAGGATGAGATTACATCCGGCCATGTGATATCCCGTTTCTGATTGATGTGTTTGGCTCGAGGACGCGGTATACACGCAGATTCTGGGGATTTGACCACACCGGAGGATCATTGGCGTTCAGCCAGAGTAGATATACTGCTTCTGTGCGTATTGTCATACGTATACATGCCACGGTACATGGATGAACTAGATATCAGCGTCATCATGGCAGTGAGAGCTCTCAGGGAGGGTTATACCATCATTCCGATGATCATCGCAGACCTTGAGGTTTGGCCACATATTCTTTGCACTTATCCGCGTGAGTGTTCACAGTAGTAGCTTCGGTCGTCAGATGTATGTGTGGTTCATATCACACTTGAGACCAATTGGCACATTCAGACATTATGGATTTTGTTTCACCCATGAGATAGCCATGTCGTACTCCTTTAAGCCTGTGGGGTGTACAGATGCTGCATCTTGGTCCGCTTTCTTGGCAGAGATTAGAGATCCGTTTGATATATTGCCGTGTTCAGGGCTTAGCTCACCCTACAGCTTCATTACTCATGCTCCGGGCATGGATTATCTCCATCTGGCTTGATTGAGGGGCATGATTACTTACCAACCATCGGGCCGTGATGTGTCGGTTTGACCAATTCTTGAGGACTTCCATCCGTATGAGAGGCGGCACTGGTCGGTCACCGCATCACAATTTATCGTGGAGGATGATCCGTGTTGTATACTGTTGGGGATCGGCCGAGAGCTGGCTAAGTTTTCTGTCAGTCATCCAGGTTGTTTTGCAGAGTATTCCGTATGGATGGAGACAGAGATCGATTGGCCAGTAGTATCCACAAAGGCTGGTGAGACCGATTCGACGATGAGGAGCCTATAGAGGAGGCTGTCATTCCCACCGATGACTTGACTGCTGGGCTACCAGCCTTTGTGATAGATTTTTCCACCCCGAGTGCCACTGTTACCCAGTATTCGACACAGCATTTGGAGCAGAGCTTACATTTAATGACCTATGACAGAGATCAGGCTAGGGCCATGATGTTGACAGCTCTTGATGAGAGAGATACCGCTCTATTGGAGAGGGATGAGGCTAGATCAGCCAGGGATGCATTGATAGTTGAGTGGGATGTCGCCTTATCTGCTAGGGATGTGGCCATTGCTGACAGCACCTCAGTGAGATCCCAGTTGACGGTCAGTCTGGCCGATATGAGTGCCTACATTGATGAGCATTCTGCCACCATGTAGTTAGCCTCTGATCTGCTAGCTCGTGTAGATACCCTTGGGTAGGAGCTTGTAGCGTTACCTCCTTCTTCAGAGAGGGATGTTATGTTAGATCTGATAGTCCGCATACACACAGATCTGTAGATAGCTTTGTATTTTCCTGAACAGACTAGCTTATCAATTTTTGTCATATACAACACAGATGTATATATCAAACAGTATTATGTATGGCAGAGAAATATATTTTGATTCACTTCCCTTTTAGTTATGCCTTGATACTTGCTTGATATTTGTATGTTTCTTCAGGGCCTTTGATCTTGATGCATTCTGAACTTATCCTTGATAGATGGACATTGAGACGTCGCAAGGTCTCTCAGAACGGATCATTGATTACTGAAAATCCCTACCATCTTTGGTGTCTTAGGACTGGTATTTGTATGGAAAAGTGGAGAGGAGGGTGGTTTCTTCTCTCCGAGAGATTGACTTCCGCACTACGATGATGGTCACCAAGATTTCTATTTGTGAGAAGCCTAGTTAATTCCATCTCTTATGGGTTGGTATTGCTCTTTGTGGCACGATCACAGCTTAGATGGTCACCGCATCTTCTATTAGTGAGAAGAGGTTGGATAATTCCATCCCTTTGATCTGAAACCGATGAAGTGGGGCAATTTGAAGGTTGATCCCAGTACCGTGTGACAAGTATATTTGTTCTGGTAGGGGTTAGACTGTACCATGAATGGCTACCTGTGTACTCCTATTGAAGAGGAGATCAAGTCTGCGTAGTTCGAACCTAGTGTAGGAGGTTCAACGCTGAATGTGAAAGGCAAAAGGGTATAAAAATATTTTTTTTGTTTTTGTGAAGAAAGGGCAGAAATGTTTTTGTTGTTTTTTCTTTATTGTGATCGGGCCATATAAAATATGGTTGCCTACGTAACCCCGGGTATCAGGGAGATCAGGTCGACGTAGTTAGCCCCTCAGGATGAATCGTAGCTGAAGAAAAGCGTAAATCCCATGTGTAGGCTATACTGCGGGGAGAAGTTTAATCCCGTAAAGGGGATAAACTGCAAGAATGGAAAAAGTTTAATCCCGTATTGAGGATAAACTGTATGAGTGAAAAGTTTAGTCTCGTCTTCAGGAGAAGTAGGTGTGTGAAAAGTTTAGTCTCGTCTTCAGGAGAAGCAGGTGTGTGAAAAGTTTAGTCTCGTCTTCAGGAGAAGCAAGTGTGTAAAGTTTTGAAATGAAAGGAAACCAGGCTGCTGGTTTGAAGTATAAAGAAACTAGGCTGCTGGTTTGAAGTGTATGTTTCCCTGAGGGGCCAAAGAGTTTGTAAAAAGGAGAGAGGGTTCAAAACCGGAATGACTAGTGATTCGAGGATCAAAATCAGGATGTTTTTTTGATGGTAACTTCAGACATAGTACTGCTTTCACGGTGTCCAAGTTTATAAGCTATGGAAATTCATCGCCATCCATTTCCTCGCAACTTTGAGAGCACCTCCTGTTAATACTTCCTTGACAACAAATGGGCCTTCCCAGTTAGGAGCGAATTTTCCCTTAGATTGATCTTGGTTGTCAATGATCTTCTTCAAAACCAAGTCATGTTGTTTGAATTACCGTAGTCGAACTTTTCTGTTGTAGGATCGTGTGATCCTTTGTTGATATAACTGACCATGGAAGATAGTCGCGGTTCGCCTTTTATCTATCAGAGACAATTGGTGATACCTGTCTTGTACCCATTGTTCTTCGTCCAACTGAGCATCTATCAATACTCTGAGGGATTCCATTTCCACTTCTATGGGGAGCACCGCTTCCATCCCATAGACTAACGAGTAGGGGGTTGCCCCAGTGGAAGCACGCATTGAAGTTCTGTAGGCTAATAAAGTTAGGGGCAAGAGGTCAGGCCATCCTTTGTGATTGGAGGACATTTTCTGCATGATCTTCTTGATGTTTTTATTAGTCGCTTCAACACCATTCATCTTTGGTCGGTAGATGACAGAGTTGAGATGTTTGATGTGGAATTTTCTGCATAATTCCTCCATCTTATTGTTGTTGAAGTTTTTAGCATTGTCTAACACAATGACCTCTGGTTGTCCATATTGATAAACAATATTGTTTCTGATGAACGCAATGATGACTTCTTTAGTAACCCTGGGGAAGGAAGCTGCTTCAACCCATTCGGTGAAGTAGTCGATCATGGTGAATATGAATCGATGTCCATTATTGGATTTGGGCTCGATCGGCCCGATCACGTCCATTCCCCACATTGAGAAGGGCCATGGCGAACTCATATTGTGGAGTTCCCTTGGAGGGGAATGGATAGCATTCCCATGGATCTGACATTGATAGCACCTCTTGACGTGATCATCATAGTCAACTTTGAGTGTAAGCCAATAATGTCCGCTCGAGAATTTTCTTGACAAGTAGGGGTCCGCCATGTGAGGGTCAAGATACTCCACCATGGATCTCATCCATGAGTTATTGAGCTTGGTCTTTTCCCAGACATCTGAGGAGAACTAATCATGCATCTCTTTTGTAGAGTGCATCTCATTCCGAGTAGAATTTCATAAAGAAGTCGATGAATCCGCCTTTCTCGCAGGCTCACCTCGGGGTGTAGATCCATCTCGTAGATACTCCTTAATATGTTGATACCAAGGGTTGTGGATGGGAGGTAGCTCATCCGATACTTCTCCAACGTAATTCCCATAGACTGGGGCTTTCTGCATAGCAATCGTGATGTTTGGCATGTTTTCCTTGTCAGGTATATAAACCAAGGAGGCCAACGTTGCTAATGTATCTGCAAAGTCATTCCTATTACCAGGAATGTGTAGAAAGGAGATTTCTTCGAACTCCAAAGCCATCTGTAGAACTTGTCGATGGTAAGGCAGTAAATGTAATTCTTTGGTTTGATAGATTCCTGTGGATTGCTTGATTACCAATTCGGAATCCCCAAAGACAGTTAACCGCCTGATACCCCTTGAACGGGCAAGTTTGAGTCCCATGATACAGCCTTCATACTCAGTTGTGTTGTTGGTGTTGACAAACTGCAATTGACTGGCGACGGATACTTTCTTCCCCGCGTGATATTATTAATTGCTTACTCGGCCAAAGGAAGCCTTCGAAAGTTAATGACTCCATCAAAATATATTTTCCATGAACGGCATGTATCGTACTAATGTGGTAGCTGAATTGCCATTACTCCTTCGTCAGGAAAGTATGTTTCTAAGGGTTTGTAATCCCCTGCAAGTGCGGCGGCCAGTTGATCCCCAATTCCTTGACCTTTGACCGACTTTTGAGTCACATAGACGATGTCAAATTGCTGTAGGATCAACTGCCATCCGGATAAATCGACAATTCGATGGGTTTCTTTGAACACATACTTAAGAGGATCCACGCGGGATATGAGATGGGTTGTGTGACCATGGAGATAATGCTGTAATCTCATGGAAGCCCATGCTAAAGCACAACAAGTCTTCTCAATTAGAGTGTACTTGTGTTCACTGATGCTGAATCTTTTGCTGAGGTAATAGATAGTTCACTCTTGGCCTCTATTGTCTTTCTGCCCAAGCATACAGCCCAAAGCATTATCATTTATGGACAGGTACATAAACAGGGGAACATTATCCCTGGGAGGTACCAAAACAGGAGCGTTGATCAGCTGCTCTATGATTGTGAGGAAGGCTTTTTGACACTCATCATTCCATTTCATGGAGGAGTTCTTCCTTAACAATTCGAAGATAGGCTCACAGGTTGCTATGAGTTGAGAAATGAATTGGCTAATGAAGTTGATCCTTCCCAAAAATCCCCGTATTTCCTTCTCTGTCTGAGGAATGGGCATTTCCTTGATGGCCTGGATTTTGGTAGGATCCAGTTCAATCCCTTTGTGGCTGACTAGGAAGCCTACCAACTTGCCTGACTTAACACCAAAGGCACACTTGGTGGGATTCAACTTCAAGTTGTACTTATGCAACCTGTTGAACAGCTTTTTGAGATGGTCTAAATGGTCATCCTCCTTCCGAGATTTGATAATGATGTCATCCACATAGATCTCTATCTCCTTGTGCATTAAATCATGGAAAAGAGCCATCGTAGCTCAATGGTAGGTTGCCCCGGCGTTGATGAGACCGAATGACAACCGTCTGTAGCAAAAGGTTCCCCAAGGCGTGATGAAAGCAATTTTCTCATGATCTTCCTCAGCGACCATAATTTGATGGTACCCCGCAAAGCAATCAGCAAAGGAGTACATGTCGTATTGAGCAGTATTGAAAATAAGAATGTGGATAAAAGGCACGAGAAAGCTATCTTTAAGGCAAGATTTGTTCAAATACTGATAATCCATGCAGACTCGCACCTTTCCCCCTGGTTTGGTCACGGGAACAATGTTGGATATCCACTCTGGATATGTAGACACCATGATGATGCCGACTTGAAATTGTTTCATAATTTTCTCTTTAACTTTTAAACTCCATTTAGGTTTCAATCGCCTGAGCTTTTGCTTAACTGGCTTGAATCCTTCTTAAATGGAAAGGCGATGAAGAACAATGTCAGTGGACAAACCCACCATGTCTTCATGAGACCATGCAAACACATCCTGGAATTGGGTTAACAGTGCAACCATGTCATTCCGCTGATTTGTGGTAAGGTCTGAACCAATCTGGATTAGCTTAGGGTTGTCTAAGGTTCCAAGATTGAAAGGAGAGGTTTGATCAAGATTGGGTTTGGGTTTGTCGGCGACCCATTCCTTGATCTCCTAAGGTGTCTCAATGTCCTCTTGGATGTCCATCAAGTCTGAGTCCAACTTTGCATCAAAGTTACAGCCCTTGTGGAGAGAAGGCACCTCATCAGCAAGTACAGGTACATTTAAATTCAGAGTCCTGGAACAAAATATGCTTTCACTTAATATATGCAACTGTTCGATCATACAAAAGTGTTAGCATGTACGTGATAAAATAACTACTAGTGTTGTAAAGGAAAGCAAGCAATTAAAGTTATCTATAGGGCAGAGGGATTTTCTGCCCATTTTACCCTCGTCGACCAATGCATGGAGTGCTGCTCCAATTGTCGAGGGCAAAGTCCTGAAGGACTACAGTGATAGAAGGATCATCATCATCCTCCTTTTCCCGAATGATAACCATGACATCTGGGAAATCATCGTCTGGGGTGTATCTGTGTGTATGTTCATCATGAACAATGACGCGAATGCCTGCCATCATTAAGGCAAGGTCATGTTTACGTTTTTCGTTCCTTTTCTTCCACCTCGGGACTAGGAATTTGCACCTCTTTAGCTTTGACTGGCACTGGCTTTGGAAACAACATAGCCACCACATGGGATGGAACCTTTACTGGAGATTGTATCAACTCATGCGGTAAAGGTGTAGAAAATCGCCATGCGGCGAAAGCTTGAGGAACCTGTTTATGCTTATGAGGATTCCTGTGAATGGAATTAGCAGAATAGCCTAGTCCGGCTGTCCCAATTTGACTGGACATTTGGATGGGGTGCTTAATACCCTGTTGATCCTTACCAAGCCCTTGTCCAAGTTGATAATCCAATAGCATCATTTCTTGTGTGGCTGACATAACCTCGTCAGAAATCTTGGGTATGGGAAGTGGCGCTCCAATAGAATGGTATTGCGTGTTACTCATTTCTAGAGTATGGAAACTGGCCGGCTCAACTTCTGAATTGAAGCTGATGATTGGTACAGTTCCTGGTCTAGGACATTCCGGCTCAGCATTGACAGTGACTAGACTATTATTGATGATGTATTTGAGTTGTTGATGTAAGCTGGAGGGAATAGCTCCAGCCATGTGTATCCATGGTCTCCCCAATAGCAGGTTGTATCTTGAATCTATCTTGAGGACGTGGAAGGATACGTTGAATGTATGAGGACCAATCTCAATTGGCAATTCAATCTTTCCAACGGAATTTCGCCGAGATCCATCAAAAGCTCTGATGATCGTATGGCTACTTTGGATTCGCTTGAGATTGATATTCATCTTCACCAAGGTGGCATAAGGACAGATATTTAGAATGAACCTCCATCTATCAATACTCCAGCTAGCATATACCCAGAAGACAACACAGCGATGTGCAGTGGTTTGCAATGACCAGTCCCTTTGGGAGGTATGTCGTCATCAGTGAAGGATATCACATTGTTGTTGAAAATGTGATCAACTAGATGTTGAAATTTTTCCACATCCACTGATTTTGGCAGGTAGGCTTCTTCCAAAACCTTTAGCAAGACCTTCCGATGCTCTTCTGAAGAGAAAACTAGGTCCAGAATTGAAATCTGATGTGGAGCTTCTCGCAAGCTTAAAACCACTTTGGCTTCATTGTGGCCCATAGTATGGAGGAATCTTTCAATCTTCTCCATGGGCAACTTCCCCTTTGCTTCGCAAGTAGGCTTGATAACTCGTTAAGGAAGGTACAGTGGATTTTATTTCGACACTGTAGCAGTAGTATGAGACGTGGATCCTTCAGCTTCTCCATAATTCCATGGAACTTTGTGTAAGCTGACAATAGGATGTTGTAGTCTGTAAGGTAAATGAATTGGCTCTGGTGCGGCCACTTTCAAAGGATTGTCAGCTCCTTTGAGTTGAATTGGTTGTATGGGAAATACTTTGACAGACTCATCATCCACCTTAGATATAACTACTACTGATCCCTTCCATTGGGTAGGGCATGTATTCCCAACCTTGAGCTGTACAGTGTAATTATCTGCTACTTGCAGGACACTGCTATCAATAAGATTCTGAATGAGATGGCGGAGTGCCGAGCATTCTTCTGTGCTGTGACCGCGAGAATGTGAATGATATTGACACATTTCATCAGGATTGAACCACCCTGAACGGGGATTGATTGGAGGTAGAAGGAATGTCATTCTTCCTTCGTTGATCAACATTTGAAGTATCTCCTCCATAGATTGGCCCAGATAAGTGAATTCCCTTTTATTGGCAAAATCCCGATGGGCTTTAGCACTTGCTCTCTTTGCAACCTTATCTTCCATAGCTTCACTTTCTGAAGGTGTTGATGAAGTGTTCATAACAAATGGAAGGAGATAGGCATGCTCCTGCTTGATTAATTGGCGTGTGACTTGATGATGGTGTGTCACCAGTTCTGCCAATTGCTCAATTTATTTGCAAAGAGCTTTCATCTTTCGTTCCATGGTAAACTTGAACTTTATATAATCACATTTGTCAACATCATCTTTGATGGGTTGGGATGATTCACCAGTAGATTTGGAACCATGTCCAGTTCTCCAACTGATCATGTTAACCTCTTCTTTTTTTTGTTGAGGGAGAGGGTTGTCTTGCACATGAGGTTGATCTGGCTTGGTGACCACGATCTCATCGTTGTCTATCAGATCTTGGATCTTGTGTTTCAAGGCCCAACAATCTTGAGTATCATGTCCGGGTGCCCCGGCATGATAAGCACACTTCTGAGTAGCATTAAAACCCTTCCCATTAGGGTTGGCTGGTGGAAGAAGATGTGTAATTTTCTTTTGAGCAGTCAGAAGAGCAAGAATATTCTCGAGCGAGTCCCCTAAGGGTGTGAACGTTCGAGGTCGCTTTACTTCTCCACTTTTAGGCAATGGAGGGTTTGAAGGTTGTGCTAGAAAAGGGGAGTAGTTTCTCCTCTGCATAGGTATACTTGGATTGCCTTTTTGTCCTTGGAGTATCAAGGAAACATCCTCCTCTTTCTTTTTATGGACCCTCTCGGGGTTGTTTCCATAAGATCCGGACTAGATGTGCTCAGCAATAGCTTTAAGAGCGGCTAGGTCTTGAATTTTACCGAACTTCAATCCCATTTCAGCCATCTCGTCGTGTTTGATCATTTCAAAAATGGTT